>JASDQU010010363.1:120691-142478 GCA_032191745.1 Picea mariana | reverse complement strand
CACCTAATTCATTAAAAAATTGGCACACTTTCACTCATTCACACACAAAATTCACTTCTCACTCACATAGTTCTCATCTCGAAATGTGGAGGTTGAGGTAAGTTTCCTCCAAAGGGATTCTGAAACACCCCACCCTTTTCTTGACAAAACTATCCACTCCCACTTAATTTCAAACAAGATTGGCTCACACCCCCAATCTCTCAACCAACCACATCTAAATTTTTTCTAAAAACTCACTAAGTTTTCCTCCATAGGAGGTGCCAAAAGAAATCTTTTAGTCTAGGTAGGATTTCAGGGATAGGCATCCAAATAACTCCCCATTATCGGGTTCTCAAATTTTCAAAACAACAGAAGTTGTCAAATAGGGAACTTTAAATCCTCCAAGTCAAGTGTTCCTAACACCATAAGGCAGGAGATACCCGTAAAGGGTTGAAGGCCGAGGTCCATATGTTCTATGTGTCGCCCCTCGAGGCACCCACCTCTTGGACAAGATCCATCCCGTGACCCATTTCTTAGGTTGAAAATCAAAATGTCACACTTTGACCAAGGTACCTAGTGACCAAATTTTAGGACATCTACCCAGGTGGCAATTGTGGGCTACAATTGCACCTTGATCGGATTTTGTGTGGCTATTGAGAAATATTGCCAGTTCTTTCAGGATATGCCCCCTCTACCCCTCATTATAACTGATTTCTTCATCCTTCAATAGTTTCTCTTCCGGTGGCTTTAGACCCCACTGTCAAGTGCTATTGGAAGGTCGAGTGCTATTTTGAGAGGAAGGGCGTTACTTCTTTTAGGACACGAGCATTTGTTTTCTTCTTTATCAAAAACACTTTATCCATCTATCCACATATATGCTTCTTTATCAAAAAACTTTATGTATGATGCCCTTTTGATTACATTTGATTTGGATATATATCGTGTAAAGTTCAAAAGAGAAATTGCAGCAAAGGCTCTTGTTTATTTATTGCTCTCACCACCATTCGCACACATTAACTCAGCTAGTTAGACATCATAGGGGACCCAAGGAACCCCCATCATTCCAGATGCTTGCTAAATCTCCCTCTTATTCTAGGGGGAGTTCCTAGTCTTGCCAACTCATCAGATCCACCTTCTCACACTCCTGTGAGTGCCACTGTCTTGGGATCAACTTTTCTTGGTTCCACCTTACTTGGGTCCAATTCCCAAGGTCCACCTTCCACTTGCTCTCCTTTACATGAAAGTGGGGGTCCAACTTCCTCTCAAGGGGGAAGTACAAACCCACCTAGTCCCCTCCAAAGATTAGGTACTCGGAACACTCATATGATGGCCGAAACTAATCCTATGCCATATCTAGCTTCCCTCAACATACAGGATCTGACTGAACTCACCAATGATCCCATATTACACAACCCCACATGGCCTGCAATGCCTACCAAACTCCCTTCAAACATCCCCAAGTTTGAAGGCAAAGAAGGAGATGATCCTGCCAACCATATCATGAAATTTCACCTATGGTGTTCTTCAAACAACATCATGGATGATTCCATATGATTGAGGTTAGTTCAACATACACGCACTAGCCCATCCGCCAAATGGTATGTCGAAGAAAAATCTGGGTCCCACGCGACTTTTGAATCCTTGGCCAAAGAATTTTTTACCTTCTTTCAATTACTCGTTTGTCATGACAATGGCCTTGAACTACTCTCAGATTTCAAACAAACCACCTCTACACATATTTTTTACCACATCCATGAATGGCATCGGTGACGTAGCCTCTGTAAAGCTGACGCTACCCCCCAACAGTTTCTCAATTGGTTCCTCAAATCACTTGTTTCCCTCCTTGCCAACGATGTGGCTGCCACATTCCCTCAGACTGAAGAAGAAGAAATTAGCAAGACCCAACAATTCGAACTCATCTACACCCAGTCCAGACACCTATACATGGTACTCTCAGACGCCCCAAGACCTCTTCCATTTGGCCAAGACAAACATGGGATGTCTCACTCAGCAGACAGATTGATTCGTAACACTACACACCACAACCCACCACCTCAACAACCACCCATGTATGGCACACCTCAATATCCATCGGCATATGGAGGAATCCCTTATTATCCTCCTCCCCTTTATAAACAACCATACCCTGTTTCCCTGCCTCCACCCATAAGTAGACCCCCATCGGCACCCCTAAACTACCCACCTATCCAACCAAGTGTTGGTACTCCCTCTACCTCGTCCTATACCCTAATCACTAGTGAAAGAACCACGCCCTCCCATGTACCTTATGGAGCATTGCCTCAACAAAATCCATACATTCCATTTTCTAGCCCCCCATGGCCTATGGCTCCACAAGGACCACCACACGCTGGGGTTAATTTTGTTCAATCCTCTCCCATTTAGCAATATCAAAATTTTGAACAAATGAACATGACAAATCCACGCCATCAATCGAACAATACCATAAAGAAAGGAAAAAATCGGAACAATAATAATCCAAGACGAGGAGGAAACTAGAACCAACCCCAGCAGAACTAGTCTGTCGGGGGCAACCAAAACTAGGGGAATCAAAACCCCCAAGGGGGAAACAACAACAAATGTCAAGGAAGGACAAAAAAAAATGTTAGGACCACCTTCCCTTGTGCCCTTTGCGGTGAGTTTGGTCACTATACTCACCATTGCCCCCAAATCATTGACTTTAAGCAAACAAAAGATTTTGTGAATGGACCATGTCCCTCAGCACCACCTACAACTCAGTAGGCCCCACAACCATATGTGTAGCAACCCCCCCCCAATTGTACTACAAAACCCCATCCCACACTAAGGGGTCATAAATACCCAACTAGACATGCAACCTACCCCACCACAGTTGGGACAATATCCCAATACGGGCACCTTTGTTGATCGCACTATCCTCCTTACCAGTGAGGAAGAATTCCTTATGCAAACACATCATTGTCAGTATAGCACACCCCTTGAATCTGCTCCCACCACCACGGAGGCAATTACAGCCACAACTAGACCCCCTCTCATAACTCCTCTCCCTAATACTGAAACCCCCCTTTGTATTCCTCGCATCCCATTGTGCAGTAATGTCCACAATCCTCAAGCTAGGGAAACTCATAATTACAGTTTGGTCGATGACTTGGCACAATCTTCGGCTACCATGTCAGTCTTAGAAGTCCTTCAAACTTGTCCCACCCAGTGGAAGTCCTTACTTTCTGCCCTGGGAGCAGTCGACCCTGCCAATACCGAACTCATCACATTTGACCTCGACAGCGAAGAACCTCGCCTCCCCACTCTTATTTCTTTTCAAATCCTTGTAAAAATTTGGAACATTACAGTTCATCGATGCATCATTGATGAAGGTGCATCCACCTGTATCATGTCCAAATCCATATGGTAGAAACTTGGTTCCCCTGAACTCATACCATCTGCCATTACCTTAAGAGCCTACAATGGTAGACCCTCATCCCTTGAAGGACTCTTCCAAAATGTCCCCATCGCGCTTGGGGGAAACACCATTCTAATTGACATTGAGGTTATCAATTCCCCGCTCAACTGCAACATCTTGTTTGGTCGTAGATACATGTATGCTATGAAGGTCGTCGCCTCCTCTGTGTTCTGAACCATGATGTTTCCCCATAATGGAAAGATCATTACCATCTATCAAGTATCACATTACGAGCCTAACTCTTCATCCAACATCGATAACATCCTCCCTTCTATCCACACTAACCCCGATGCCTATCCAGTCATTGAGATTGGCCCCGAAATATTCAAATACCCATCCTTGCTAGGGACATACCATGGAAAACCATCGCTCCTCCATCCCTCAGAACAAGTCTGTTTTGTATCCTCCATTGGAACTACAACTAAAACTAACCTCCCTCCCACCGAAGCCTCTTTCATCCCTGACGTCCCACTAGTTGTAGAACTTCTCCCTCAGGATTCCCCTGGAAGTAATTCATCTTGACCCATTCCTTATTTTCCCCAGGGCCAGATCTCGATTTGGGAAACAGTCCCCCAATCCATTACCCAAATCCCTTTCTTTTACCCCGCACCAAGTGTACAAGATTTCTAGGTCGGCACAACGCTTACCCTTCCTAATAGGGTGCTATCAATCCCAGTTTGGTATTTACATCCACCTAAGATGGTTCTTGAACCATCCCCCCCTCCCCAAATAGAAGGAATCCCCATGCAAATTCCCATACTCACTCCCACCATACCCCCTACACCCCCACTCACTAACCCCCCTACTACAGATGGGGGCAGGCGAAAGAAGAAGGAGCCCACAACTCCACTTGCCTCATGTGTCCAACCCCCTTGCGCACTATGCAAGAAGATAGACACCCCACAAACAAATGCCTATCTCTCCCTGAGTTATGTAATCTCATCCAACTTCCTCGAGAACCACCACCACTCATCGCTTCCTCTAGTATTGCCACTATCTCACATAACACAAGTAACAAAGGACTTTGAACCAAATTTGCATGTGCCATCTATTCATAATATGGCCATTGCACACACCACTGTCCAACATTACCTCAATTTTGACAGACACTAATAGCTGTACACCAAAGATTTCAACAAACACCCACCCCAACTCCTGTCACTGACATCCATTATGTCACAACCTCGGTCAACAAATGCATGAGATTTCCTTTCTCTCTATGCGAATCCCTTGATCATTTCACATATCAATGTCCCATGATCATTGAATATAGGCGTCATCAATTGGCCCCTATTCAAAATCATACCCCCCCTCCTCCAATAGACCCAATAAATACCCTTACCCCATTAATTGATATGGTTCATATCTTCCCACCAGAACCTAAGGCACTCCCTTCTCCCCTATGGTTCCTAAATGATTTATATGAGGAGTTACCCCCAAATCCCCCCAATTCTCCAATTCATTTCCCCACGAACATTCTATATCCGACTACCATTTTTAACCCACAATATCTGGATATTTGGTTTATGTCGAGCGTACCATCGCAATCCCCCTCCATCAATCCCCCTACGTTTTTATCAGAAGGAGACAATGCCATAGTGAAAGTCACCGAGGTCACTCCTCTTGATCCCTTATATTCACGCCAGTTTTATTGTGATGAAGATATCCTTGAGGAGTTAACTACCCCCGATTGCCCATGGGATGCACTCCACCACAGAGCGCTCTTTCTTTCAAAGGAAGCCTTCACGCCTCCTAACCAACACCCCATATACGTAGTCGAAACCAAACATTTTCTCCCACCAGGGCATATATATTGGTTCAATAACCCTATCCCTGTCCCCGATTCTTTTTAGGAAGGCAATATGGCCAATATATCCCCAACCATCAAAATAGATATTTCCATCAAATCTGGAATTATCAAGGAAATCACCATTGGCTCTGCATGTTCTCCATAATAACTCACCGCCTACAAAGCCCTCTTCCAGGAATACTGAGACATTTTCACCTGGTCATGCACAAAGATCCCTAGCCTTGATCCCTCTATTGTCGAACATCACATAGACACCTAGCCTGATATAACACTTGTCTGCCAAAAACAATGACCACTACACCTATCCAAAGAAATGGTCATCAGAGTCGAGACTGACAAACTATGCACTGTAGGGTTCATTTACCCCATAGACTATACATCATGGCTCTCCAACCCTATCCATGTTAACAAAAAATAGGGCACTATCCATGTCTATATGGACTTTCGTGACCTCAATCACACCTATCTAAAAGACAACTTTCCAACACCCTTCATCGACCAAATAATCGATGATTGCGTAGGTCACGAGGCTTTGTCCTTCATGGATGGTTTCTCTGGTTACAACCAAATCCAAATTCACCCCGCCGATCAGTACAAAATTGCATTCATGACCCCTTGGGGCACCTTTGCATATCGTGTCATTCCATTTGGCCTCAAGAATGTCAACGCCACTTTCCAACGGTCCATGACATACATTTTTCACGATCTGGCTCATATCATCCTCACATACTTAGACAACCTCACTGCTCGATCTAAGAAATGCACTCAGCATCTCGATGATCTATGAATCATCTTCCACAGGTGTCATCAGTACAATATCCGCTTGAACCCCCTCAAGTGTATATTTTGCGTCACTGTTGGGTGCCTTCTTGGGTTCATACTTTCACAGAAATTTCACCCCCACGGAATTTACGCCAACTACAGAGCCTTCAAGGCAAAGCCAACTTTTTAGGATGCTTTGTCCTAGATTACGCTACTCGCACACATGGCTTCCTTTGCCTACTTCGTCATGAAATCCCATTTCAATGGGATAAACATTCCCAAACCGCTTTTGATGATCTCAAAGCGGCTCTCTCCAATGCCCCATTGATTAGTCCACCTGACTATAACCATGATTATCTCCTCTACATATCAGCCTCAGTCGTTTCAATAGCAGGAGTGCTCATCCAAATAGGGGATGACGCCCGTGAGCATGTGATTTACTATATTAGTAAAAAACTTTCAAGAACATCCTTGAAGTACAATCACAAAGAAAAGATATCCCTCGCAGTTGTCCTCGTAGTCCAGAAATTGCACCATTACATTTTGCTTAGAACTAGCAAAGTCATTGTAGATTCCAACCCCATGCAATACTTTCTCATTCGTCGACAAATTAACGGTAAATTTTCTTGATGGATAGTCATCCTTCAGGAATATGATATCAAATTTTCAACACTCAAGAGAAAGAAAGCTCTCATCCTTGCCGAACTTATCACGGCTTTTCCCTCCGACACTACCAGTCCACTCGTTAATACCAATCTCCATGATGAACATCTTTTTTTTATCCCCTCAGAAGACCCTTGGTATGGTGATCTTCTTGTCTATCTCCGAACACAAAAATTCAGAAACCATCTCTCTAAAGATGATTGTTGATGTATTCGTCACCAAGCACCTCGCTACCTCCTCATCGAGGACATCTTATATCAGTAAGGAGTCGACACCATACTCCGTCGCTGCTTAACTATTGACAAGGTCGATAGAGTCTTGAATGACTGCCACAACGACGCTTGCGGAGGCCATCTCTCAAGGTTGTCCACCGCTCATAAAATCATCTGCACAAGTTACTTTTGGCCTACATTATTTCATGACTACATCCATGTCGTGAAACGATGTGATAAATGTTAGTTTTACATCAAAAAAGCATGCACACCACCTGCTCTTCTACACTGAGTCATCACCGCTCATCCCTTTTGTAAATGGGGCATCGACTTCATGAATTTCAACCCTACATCCAACAATGGACACAAATACATAGTCATTGCAGTTGATTACTTTACCAAGTGGGCTAAAGCCATGCCTACCTTCAGCAACACCACTGAAACAACAACGCATTTTTTCTTTAACCATGTCATATCCCGCTTTGGAGTACCACTCCAACTAGTCTTTGATCACAGGAAACATTTCGAAAATGAGATTTTCATGGAACTCTCATCCCAGTTAGGCTTCTCCCATGAGTTTGCCTCACCATACTACCCTTAGTCCAACGAATAGGCAGAAGTAGTTAACAAGGTCTTAAAAACCATGTTGCAATGCATGGTTAACAAACATAAAACCAATTGGCATCATATGTTATTTTCTGTGCTCTAGGCTTATCGCACAACAGTCGAAACTGCCACTTATTTCACACCTTTTCATCTAGTCCACAGGGTTGAGGACACTCTTCCTATCGAGTGCGAAATTCCCACCTTACACACCACTATTGAGCTATTACCCAACACTGCCCCAATAGAGAAGCGTTTGATGAACTTAGAATCCTTGGATGAAGATCGTCGATCTTCATTATAGAACAATGAAGTAGCCAAAAAATGATCAAAGGCCACCTTTGATCTCCATGTCCACCTTCTCTTATTTAACAAAGGAGACCTTGTCCTCGCTTACAATATCACTCACGATACCCTTGGCCATGGAAAATTTGAGTCATTGTGGCATGGACCATACATCATCCAACATTGCCTCACTAAAGGCGCATACATCCTGGCCTACCCGGAAGGAAATCCTCTCAAGGAACCCGTCAACAGGTTGTACTTAAAGAAATTTTACACCTGAGAATAGCTATACTACACTAGGATTTTTCTTTTTGTACGTCTTTTGTAGAGTTTTTAGTCTTCTTTTACCCATACCTCCCATCTAATCTATCACTCGTGCTATTAACAGATGTCACCTCCATCGATCTACCACATCAGTTATGCCAACAGAGCTATCCACTGGACACAGGATCTCGCTTCAACAGTTTGGTTCCTCTATTCACCTTCACATGACCTGCTCCACACCAGTGGCATATGTTTAGGCTTAGCCACCAACAATCAAGCAAAGTACATCACCATCATTGGTCTCCTCATTGAGGCAAATCATCACCGTATTCGTCATCTTAGCGTCTTATTAGATTCCCAACTTGTCATCCTCCAACTCAACAATGTATACCTTGTCCGTGATCCTTGCCTCTTTCACAAATACCTGCAGGTTAGACTTTTATCTTGACATTTTGATTCCAATACATTTATACATATCCCAAGACAATTCAATCAAATAGCAGATAACATGGCTAACCTTACACTAGATTGGCATATATCACATCAAGACATCTTCACATACACATAAACCATCAGAACTCTGTCACAACATATAGATTAGACATCATCCACTACATCAAAAAAAATAATCATCAACAACAAACACATCACAAATGCACACAAAGATCCAAAAATGTATATCCATATATATATATATATATATATATATATATTGGTCCACATGTCATAAAGTGTTTACAAAAATAGTACATCACCCGTAGGCAAGTGAACCACCTCATCCCTACCAATACAAAACTAGATGTCACAACTATAAAAAATGGCCTCAACAGCCTATATCAGATACACAACTACATATCTAGCAGCCCTCAAGGCACCTCTAGTGCTCCAGCACCAGGTCCTCACTCTGGCAGAGGTACCCCACCAGATCTAGGTCCCTCAGGTCTCGGAGGCAACCATCCAGTCATCACACTTTCGACTATAGCGACTCTGTGGATCAATGTCTGCAAATCTGTCAACAGCCTAATACACTACTCCAGGATCCCCTCATCCTGGATCCGCACCCACATCCTCTCGGGCACTCCCTGCAGAAATGCCTCTAGTCGGTGACGAAAATCATCAAACTCTCCCCCAGGCTCGGCGAGAGGATCATGTGATGACCCTGCCCTAGGGTCATCATAACGACGTCTCTAGGCTGCTCTATCATCATCATCGAGCCTCGTTGCAACATCCTCTCGACGTCGCCTCTCCCCTACTCGCAACTCTCCCCACGATGGTCTCACAGGCCCCTGGTGGGTTGGCGCTTTGATCAGCTCGACCTCTCGTCCATGTAGTCCCACATCTACAAAAACAAACACATGATAGCATCAACATCCATACAAATATCAACCATATGCTATACTATCTAAAAAACAAATCAACAAAACCAACAACCAACACATCATACCTCGATGATGGAATACCTCTCTCGGAGGTAATATCATCTCAAGGTCATCACGGAAATCTATCCCACTGTATGGAAATTGCAATATGATATGTGGCATCTGATGCCACACCTATGTAGCCTCGGTCGTGAAGTAGTGGTCACCCTCCCCACCCCCATGACGAAGCAAAATCGTCGACCACCACCACAGTCGCGGCTCTCGCGCTCCCGACGGATCTAAAAACACTTTCGGGCGTAACATGGACACCCTCTCTAGAAACCAAGCCACCAGGATAGATCCAAAGGCAAAATCCCCTGAGTCAGCAGCTCGACACCTAGTCAGTTGTCCCACCATATTGGCGTGAAACATCAAGCCCCAGGTGAAATTCTCACCCCCTAGTGCTTGCTACATGATCCTCAGCTGACCACCACTGATACGTTGAGTTGCAAGCGACCCATACACTCTCACAACCATCTCTTCCATGCAATGATGTATCAAGGAATCCATCACCCCAATCCTCACCACTGACCCAGACATAAAATCCTCTCCCAAACAATATGTCCAGGCAAGGGTAGCCAACTGCCCCTCTCCAACTACCACCGTCTTGGCTGGCAGTAGGGTTCCCTGAAAAGGGAGCCCAGTTAGAAAATATACATCCTCCTCAGCAGAGAATGCCAAGTTCTCCCCACGCACAATAAAACACTACAACTTTGGACTCCACATAAAGATCAGGAATTGCAGCAGATACTCTTGTGCCCTCAATAGTGGGCACTCAAAAAACTTCAGCAGCCCACAGGCCGCCAAAGCACCAAAAACCATCGGCTCCTCATCCCTCACAGCCTCCCTTAGTCGGGCCCAATCCCTCTCTCTCCAATAGATCGGCATCGTCCCAAATGATCACCTGCATCCACATACACAGTACTCGATCAACCATCATAAAAACACCAAAATATCCCCCCCAAAAAAGGAGATAAGTTTTCTCACCCTCAGCTTTGCCTCAAAGGCATGAATGTTTTCCCCACAGGTGCACACACATGTGCACCTATTTACCCCATAGGCACACATGTATGAGTGGCTGTTAAGCCCATAGGTGCACATTCAATGTGTGCCTGTTCACTACATAGTTGTGCACTCATGCACAACTGTTAGCAACACATCCACACACATATGCGCGGCTATGTTTTAGACAGGTGCACACCCCATGCATGCCTTTTTTTCCAAAATAACCCCCCCCCTGTGTGGCTATTCCCATTACATCCACGCATTCATGTGCGGATCGCCATCGATTTCCTGCACATTTGGGGGGGGCACAACCCTAAAAACCCACCGTACGACCATCTGTATGGTCCTACCCAAAAATTGACACCTAACTACTGTACAGGAGGATGAGACGACTAACCTAACTCTCGTACCTCCCGGATTGGCTTCCTCGCACTCCTAGAATCTCCAAATCTTCTCTACAATCTCCTCTCTAACCACTATAGCAGCAAGTACAGATGAGGTGGCAATGTGGGCCCTACAGCTATATATAGGCCCTTTTTTCAAAACTTTCAGACTCAATTCTGGGAGCATCGAGCATCCATTTTTTGATCCGCCTTCAGCCACGGGATCAACACCTCATCATATACATCAAGACAGTCCTTGGGCCATTTTTCATCCTTAGCCCCCGGGGAGCCATTTTTCCATACCCTGTTCAGGTACACATGCTCATGTTCAAAATTATCAAATAAACAGTTATATGTTCGATTATCTTCAGATATTGTTCATGCCAGGTATTTGGTTGTCATGTGTGCAGGTACTTGGTCATCACACACCAGTGTGACACCTTTAGGTATATAATCGACACTGGCATGTAATCATTCCCTCTGAATCTCAATTTCATCTCCAGTCACACCCTCTAAAATTTTCCTTTAGGGTCCCTATATTCGGGTCTGCAGTACTGTCATCTCCACTACCGTTTGGGTACTGTCACCAGATAGCACTCTCCCGCACATGATTTGTCCCATTCATATCCCCCCTTGGCACTTTGACACTCATGCTGTTTTCAACCTTTAGGGATGGGAGTCCCGATAGTCTTACATCATGTCGTGAATCAGCCACATACTCCTTCTCCTCATTTTGCTAGCCTACCCAATGGATTACTAGGGCACTTCCTCATAGTTTTATTTTGACTACACTCACACAGCATCATTTACCATCCATTTCATCCACCGTTAGTTTTCCCATCTTCAGATTGCCCTCCATGCATTTGCCTACTACAAAAACCCGCCTATGGGGCCCCAACCCCCCACTTGTTTTTTAACCAACTTACGCCTTCCTTAGGCCAAGCCATCTTACACTAGGACACCCATTTCTGTATCTATATTATTATCCCCACTAATTTTTTTAATTCTTTTTGTAATTACGCCTTTGTTTCCAACATTTTACATAGCTTTTTGTCGTCACCTTTGACGACCTTCTTCCTTTTTGGAAAACGAAACCCATGTCGACCTTGGTTGGGGCATTCCTTATCACCTACTCTTGTTGACATTGTCCATAAACTTCGAGTATCCCAAAACCCTCCTACCTCTGCTCTCTGATCTTGTTCACTTTGTCCCGCCTCTGGCACAACTTATCCCATGTCTCATTGTCCCCCTGACACTCGACCTAGTTGAACAGTTGCAGTCACTTATACTTCACATATATCCCCAACCAAGGGAATTATTGAGTCTCCACGCATCTTGATTTCATCCATGTACCTCCTTAGTTCCTGACCTCACCTAGTGGATTTCACAAAGCCCTTTACTTCTTGGAGTCATGTCTCCCTTTTTGTCGACATCAACACAGTTTCCAGAAGGGAGACAGTATCTTGATTCTCATTACCTTTACAATGAGGAGTCTCGGATGACACAGGGAAAACCATCATTGCTCTCTGTTGTTGTTGACCCCCATAACATTCAACTTCAACACTTTCTCATGTTACGGTGGGTCTTACTTTGCGACTATTGCATTTGTTTTTTATATTTTCCGAAGACCTCTGAACTTTGTTGGGCTATCAATACCCAAAAAATCTGTGATACTTCTTACAGGTGTCATTGCCTATAGTTCAGAGTGTTGTTCCTCATCAGAATTGTCCTCTTCCTTTATCAAAATCACCCTCGAAGGCACTGCAGTTGTCTACATCAACACACAGTTTCAGTTACTGTACAACACCCTTTTTTGAGTTGCATGACACGAGCATGCTTGCCTCGTTTGTACACAATTTATCTTCCACACCTTGCAAAAGGTTGGGTCCGACAGGTTCCCTTCTCCCTCCAATGAGTAACTCTTGATACTTTCACTATCACTCTTTCTTACAACAGTACTCTCAGTAGAAGAAACATTGATGAATTTCGGCTATCCATATGCTCCTAACCTCATCCATTAGGGGGAATTAGTTATCACTGAAATTTCATCCACAAATGGTTACAGGAATCCAACATCTTCAAACAACTATTAGTTCACCCATGGACCAAAATTACCAAAAAAGCATTTCCAAAAGGTTGAAAACTATACAACCAGTTATAAAACTAGGATGTGCTATGACTATATAGGGTGCATGCACACATGCGCCATCAAGAAACGTAGGAAAAGTGCACATGTGTACGATGCACGATTGTGGATTCTAAAATCCCCACACGCTTGAGAACAACACATTTATGGTGTTGGTCGGCCTCCCACCCACTTCTGGTTCAGCTTCCAAGTCAATTTGACATCCAAATCTTGGCTAGATCCAACTGGATGGCTAGTCAAATACCTAAAGGTGCCCTAAAAAACCCCTTTTCACACTAAAAGATGGTTGCACAATACCTCAAAGTGGCACTGTAAAACAAGGCCATGGGTGCACTACATCTTTCAGGAATTCATTTTCAAGGTTATGCTGCTGCTATTCTCTTGGGGAAACCTCTTTTCTCATCAAGAGAATACTAGCACCATTCCATTTGGGCAATCCACATCACCTTTTGAGTGGGTTAGCTTGGGATTCTTTCACCATTTCTTTCAAGTTTTCAAGTTGTAAGAAGAGCTCAATCTTGGGGGTCCAAGATCCCTCCCTTGGAGGAAGAAGGGGTCCAAAGTCCCCTTTCTCTTTGGTATTTTATTTTCACTAATACAATCCTTTCCATTGGTGACATCGATCTTGTTTGTTTCTTGTTCTTATGTCCTTATGCACAATAGTTTAATTGTTTTTTTTTTTTTCTTTCCTAGTTTAGTTCTTAGCTTAGTGTTTTATGTTTATTCTTCTAACCCTTTCCTTTATTGTTTTCTTTCTTAGCTAACCCAACTAAGCTTGTAAGCACCTCTGTTTTGCTCATTTAGGTGACAAAAGAGGCGCAACAAAGATGATTTCAAAAGAAACTAAGAGGATCCCTAGGGGGGCTTTGTCCTCTCCTAAAGACTTTTGTTAAGGGATATGAAATGTCCCTTTAACCACCTTTTTGATTCTCAAGATTGCTTTATGGTGTGAGAGAAGAGCATACTCAATTATCAAAGTTAATTTTTGGTCCCAATGTAAGTGTTTTTATATGTGATAGAAATAATCTCAACTTAAATTTTACAAACCAAACAAGCCATCCATGTGGAAACCAAAGAAAAAGAGGAGAATATTTGGTTCTTTTTGTTAAGAACCAAACCGTACAGGCTATATTTCCAAAAGTATAAGGCCTCAGGAGCTGAATTCTGAACCCAACGTACCTTGATCCGTCTACTAAATACCCTCCAAGCAGTTCCTTCTGAAACATTGTAGAAAACAAGTTATAGCAAAAATTCCACGGTGTCTCAGATGTAGCAGTGAAACCTCAAGACCTTGAGCTCTGATACCATATGTTAAGAACCAAACCGCAATATAGCATGGAAAAACCTCAGGAAAAGTACTCAATGCCTTGAAATAGATATAATTTCAGATAATAAGCCTCTTCGAGGGGGAAACCTCCTTTTACCCCACTTAAATGTTCAAGTACAAGATGATTCAAAATGAAAATGTCTCCTGGGTATATATAGGAGACTAGGAGGTATAATTACAACTAATGGCCTAAAGCTGACATAAATAAAATAACATTACTAATATAATATTTCCCAATTAAGGGGTAATGAGCCAACATTAGGGCTTAACACGTTTTACCCCCTAAGTGCCTATGTTTAGCTAACCTTTCATATGGGAAATGAGTCTAATTGGAGTGCATGGGAATTACAAATTGCATGAAATCAAGAATCTAAGGGCTAGGGGCCCTCAAATCATGACAAAAACCCTTACAATTTTGAAAATCGGGATATGTGCACGGGTTACAATTTTGATAGGTGCGGAGAGAAAAGAATCCTATGGGGTGCACATTGCATTGAGTGCATGTTTGTGTGTTAGAATATCCACACACTTTCTGATACGCGTTGGGGGAATTTTTTTTGAGTGAAATTCTCCTCCTCCAACTCAAAATTTTTCTTTTGACAGGTAAGGTTGGGCCGGTTTTGGTACCTGCAAGACAAATTGATTAAAAAGAAGTGCTCTCTAAGTCCAAAAAGGGTGGAATTTGATACCTTCTCCCTAGTATGGTCGTCAATATGTTGTGCTAATTTCGTCACTTGGGTGATCAAAACAATGGCACTTGCATGCCTAGTTGGGCCTGGTAGGCAAGACAAATGTTTGTGAGTGGGTTAAAGAAGCCAAACACATGTAATAAACAAATAAACAAACTAAAACAACTAAGAAAATACAAACTATAATGCATAAGAAACTTTAGAACCATAAACAATCAACCAATTACCAAGATAATTCCACCAATGGATAACTATATTAGTAGGAAAAACATCGTAGATAAAAACGAGGACTTAAGAGTCCTCTATTCTTCCTTGGGAGGGCTCTTGAGTTCCTTAATGGAGAGCTCTTCTTACAATGGAAGAAAATTGGCAAACAATGAAGAAAATCAATGCCTATAACTTCAAGAGGTGAGTGGAATAGCCTATTGCAATGATTCTTGAATACTCTAAGGAGAAAAGAGGATTCTCAAGGGAGAATTGAGGAAGCATAACAATACTATGAATATCTTGGTTTCTCAATGCACCCATGGATTTCATTTATAGCATTTCTTCAAGGAAAAATATAATTGGTTCTTGTTGTGAACAAGGGGCCTTTTAGTGCATCCTTTGGTCCTTGACCATCCCCCCATTTGGATTTCTCTTAGATATTGAGGTCAAATCAAGTTGGGAGATGGTCGATAAGTGGTTGGGGTCCAACAAGTGCTAGCAAGAAAACCCCCCCTTTATCTACATGAGGGTTTAGAATGTAGACACGTCGATTAACCATTGAAAATTCAATTAATTCTCTATACTAACCCAAACATACCAAAAATCATATGAAGAAAGAAAGGAAAAAGGAGATCCGGAAACTATACCTCTAGTCCAATGTCTAGTCATGACCTCCTCGTGCTTGGAAGTTCTGCTGATTGCACGCCTCCTCCCAGGGAGGACCTACATCCAAAGATTGAAAATAGAGAATGACAAGCATGCTATTCCATATACAATTTAGGGTTAGATGTTATAATGTCAAACATAAATCAATAAAAGTATTCAAGACACCATCATTTGGGATAGGAAAATGTAATTATTTTATTAATAACACGAAGATTATACCTTTACAATCTAGGTAGACCACCATTCTGCGACCCTGGTCAGGTATCCTCTTCACCAAGATCCAAGTGCACCTTTTATGAAATTATCCTCTCAACCTTATCATCTATTCTAGGGAAGTGAATGGGTTAAATGGAGGAACAAGGGACTAATGAGGGAATGTTGAGGCAATTCTCACAAAAAACAACAATATCTTTGGAAAGGAGGGGAAGTGAAATCGGGCAGAGTTTCACTGTTCTTATTCTTAGATGTGAAATGATACCCCAAAACCTCCTTTTATATTCCATCAGGATGGTTATTTGGGTGGGTGACGTGATATAGCAGGTGGATTAGCTGGGAAACCTCCAATAGCCCATCAATTTCAATGAATTTTTGTATGCACGATCTTTTGAAAGTATGTGCAGGATGTAATGGTGTAGCATTTGTATGTACATGATATGTAGTGGTGCAACAAGTGTATGTACGTGGAAAATAATGGTGCAAGGCACGTACATCTTCTAAAAATTATTTTTTTAAGAAGAGTAAATCAACAGTTCTTTGGAAAAAAATACAAGTAAGAAGGCCAAGGCCATGTATGCATGTGTAGAGAAATTTAGGCTTATAACATATGCCCGCTAATGTTTGAGTTCAGAAGAGCATATGATGGCTGAAATGAATTAAAATATCTACACCAATGTAGGAAATCAAGTGAGACCGGGACCAGAGTTCGGGAGGTGCCATCTGCAAAATGAAAATTGTCTCTCTGAGGCGGGCATACCCATGCTCAAGATGAAATAAATCATGGATTCCAATCAAATACACTACAAATCCATGTCATATAACTATATAAAGTATAGCAGTGAGAAACACACAGTGGATCTACATCTCAAAATCAAATATATACAAATATAGTATCCATCTTCAAGAAGCCAGCAATGCCCGATGACTAGAGATGAGGTCTTTGTAGCTCAAGAAACAAATTCAAGATCTTCAAAACTTAGGTAGAAGTATAATGGGAGTGCATAACTCACTACCCTGAGGTCTTCGACGGCTCATTGGGAAAATACAAGAGGTTATCAATGATCAGGCAGAGAACTTCATTGATTTTGAATCAGGACTTCACTGGACTCTCGGGATGGTTGACTCATGAGGTCAAGAGACAAATTGCAGAAAGGACGACTGAGGTTGGGTGAAAATTTCCTTGGACAAAATCACGAAAGATTATCAAACTCGGGAAACATGACATTGAAATAATTTCATGATACAGGAGGCAACAAAAAATATCCATGTGTTTGGAGGAGTAACCAAATAGAGGAGGACACAACTCTATGTAGTGAGAACAACTTCCTAAGGTCATACTAGATCCCAATGCTTGACGAACAAATGGAAGGATGTGCTTTGTCCAAGGGCGACTCTTTGTGCTGCAAAATACATATTTCCCATCCCCTCTTTTTGGGATTTTTTATTTTTTTGTCTTTTTCAATTTTTTAAAGAGCTTCAAAAAGAATAAAAGAATGCTACATTACAATGGAGGAACGAGTGTCGCAAGAAAGCATACTAGTTCCAAGCACAAGGAAAACACTAATTATCAGATTAAGGAGACATGTGCATGAAAAGGACACTCACGAAAATTCCTCCACGGGTTCTGGTGTCAGGTCGCAGAGGCAAAGTTCTTTGAGGCTTGTGTATAAGGCATGATTCAAAGGTTCAGTTCAGATCAACATGGAGCCAACATTATGCCAAAGACGTAGAGATGAAAATGTGATTAGTAAGACACCATGAAATCCCTTTCAATGTAATTTTAATGAGCCCAGAGAAGGTAAGCTCGGTAGTTTTTCACATTCAGAGAGTCTGAAAAAACCTAAAAGAAGACTCCAGGGAGTACCATTTTCGGAGATAGTCTAGTCATTTTGAAAAAAGGTTAAACTTACAACGAAAATATGTCTATTAAAAACCATTTTAACAAGTGTGACAAAGACAATATCACTCCAAAATATTTCCAATTTTAACGAGCCTGAAAAGAGGTTAACTATGGGCTCACAACCTTTTTTTTAATTTAGTCCCCTTAGCTCGAAAAAGTATAAAAGTGACTGAGGAGAATTTTCCCGGTGAGATGAATCTCCTGAGGCGTACCTTTTTTCACAATAATCTATAGGCTGGAAAAATGGGTAAACTCATGCCAGTAGATGTTCTTATGGACCAATTTAACGAGTGTAAAGGAAGAAGGTCACTCGATGATCTTTTCAGTTTTAGGGAGTCTGAAAAGAGATTAACTATGGACTTCGTGGGGGTTCCTTTTTCGTAAGTAATCTCCAAGGCCTAAAAAAGGTGATAAACCAAAACCAAGGAGAATGTTCCTTTTTTGAATATTTAGTCCCTCAGAACTGAAAAAGGGTTATACTTACACCCGAGAATACTCTTCTAGCGAACCAAAGTTCCTATAGCATACCTTTATTCGTACAATTGATCGTTCAGACCAAAAAAGGTGTAAACTACCGCCAGACAGATGTGCCTTTAAATTTTAGTTTGGTGAGCGTTAAGGGAAACAAGATAGCTCAACAATATTTTCATGTTGAAATATTATGAAAAGGGCTTAAAGAAGAATCCATAGGGACACTTTTCTCAGTTAATCAAGACAAGATCGAAAAGCATAAATACAGTCTTGTCGGATGTTGCTTTCAGATTTCAAAGAGAGATTGAAATACAACAAAGAATGATCATTTTGGGAGTCCTAAGGGTGACGCAAAGAATGATGGTGCATCATATGAATGAGGCTCAAAATCATAATCGTGACAGGAATAACAAGGAATCCCGAGCCTATAGTCATTAAAGACAGTATGGACGCCAAAATGCAATAGGGATATACCTAGGGCATCCATGTCAAGGTAGTCTCTACCACCTGATTATGACACTTCTAGAGCAACAATGAATGTTTTGTGTCGCACTTTGGTGGGATCGATCCTATGGAAAAGAGAAAAAGAGAATGAGATGCAGAAAGTAGAGGTGAAATCCTAACTTATATGAAAAAAGTTGGAAAAATGACTATTACCAAAGGACACTTAAAGTGACCCATCCCATAAAGTTTACCAAACCAATATGAAATTTGTATCATAACATCCAATAAGAAACTTGGAAATGGAACTAAATTATTTCCAAGCCAGAAGAAATGACAAAGGGGGTCAAAAAAGTGGCAAAAAGGGCCAAAAAAGTCTATAAATAGAAGCTGACAACTCATTTTCACCATTGCATTTTGAAAATTGACCAAAAGGAGAAAAACCCCATTTTCTAAATAAGTTAATTTCAGGATCTTCAGTGGTTGAAACAAACTTATGCTCGGACCAAGTTAGTACAAATGCACCCCCATTGCATTTCAATTATTGATTTAAGATTTTTTTTTTGAGCGGGCACACTCTCCTTAAAAGAGTGTCCCTGGATGTACACAGGTTGTCCAAGGACAGCCTGCATATGTACTCAATACGAAAACACTCTTCATGCATACATATGCGACTGTGGCCAAAACAACCCACGTACACCCTCAAAAGTATGGAAAAAAAATGTAAGAGCTAACACTAGCAAATTTGGGTCATTTTGCAACGACTAGTTCAATGCTCCTGCGACGTTATGTCATGGATATTGTGACGAATCTTTAGTCTCTCAAATTTCATTTCAAGTGACATAGAAATTTCGATGAACTTGAATTAACGTCGTAAGAGAGACGACCGTAGGGAACTTCTCACAATTGCGACAAAAAAAGAAATATCGTTGCCAATACAAAAATATATGCAAACTGAGTGAAACCAAATGTTCATTGCTATTGAGACGACAACATGGTATATAGTGATGATTTCGCTATATAAATTTCGTTCTTTATATAGTAAATTCTTTGCAGAGTTTCTATTGTGCATCGCAATTGCGATGACAATTTTCGTGCTCTATATAGCAAATTCGTTGCATGATTTTTATTGTTGTCGAAATTGTGATGACCACTTTTATTGGTTTATATAGAAAATTTCTCGCATGATTTTTTATTGTCGTTGAAATTGCAACGAAAACATTTCTTGGTTTATATAGAAAAATTGTCGCATGATTTTTTATTGTCGTCAAAATTGCGATGCCAACTTTTCTTGGTTTATATAGCAAATTTGTCATAGGATTTTTATTGTCGTTGAAATGGAGACGACAAATTTTCTTGGTTTATATAGCAAATTTGTCGTAGGATTTTTATTGTCGTGGAAATTACGACGACAACTTTTCTTGTTTTATATAGAAAATTTGTCGCAGGATTTTTATTGTCATCAAAATGGTGATGGAAACTTTTCTTGGTTTATATAGAAAATTCATCGCAGGGTTTCTGCTGCACATCGAAATGGCGACGAAAAATATTTATTTAAAAAATATATATATTATTTTTGGGCTAAATAAATCAAATTTTATTTTAGAGCAATCTTGTGGGAATCTTTAAAAAATAAAAAAAAATATTTTTGGACTAAATAAATAAAAATTTATTTTAGAGCAATCTTGTGGGAATCTTTAAAATTAAGGGCCATTCCATTTATTGGGAATATTTAGAAATATCATTATAAGTACAAATCTTGTGGGAATCTAGTTGGGCAAGGCCATTGTCTTCTTATTTGTTTAATGGTTTACACACAAGGATAATTTCCTTGCAAACATACCTTTCTAACATTATTTTTTATGACTACATGAGAAATAGTTCACATTTGGGAAAAAAATCAATGTCAGAGAACGTTTATCCATATTAATTTTTAAACTACATGTTGGAGGGTGAATTATCCACGACAAACAAACATGTTTTTAAATGCAATGTTGTAGGGGGGATCACAACATCCCCTCTTTACCTACCAACCAAACAAAACTTGAATCTTTGCTGAGAATCACAATACCCTTTCTTTACCTATCAACTAACCAAACCTAGTTAACATGAAATATTATTTAATTATATATTATGTATATAAACACCTTTTTTTTCTAGGAAGAGAATTAAATTTGGATACTACAACAATTTTGAGAATAACATTGGGGAGTGAGGAGTTTTACCTTTGGTCAATGTTCATGTCTCATGGAATTCACCTAATACTTTGATCAAGTTCCAATTCCATTTCCATAGGTTGACCTATACTAAAAGACCAAAAGGAGATTTCTATTTATATTATCTCTATTCATTGAAAACATACAAGTTGATATTTGAAAGAGAACTAAAAAATAAAAGGATATATGATAGGGTGTAATCTATATGTCTAATGAGGTCACCCTTTTGCAACTATTCAAAATAATGGGAGGAGAAATTGAAACTTTTGGCTTCAAATATGGAAGGAATCATTTTGGATTGATGAAATCATAGATATCAAATGCTAAAATTACATAATCCAAGTGCAGTAGGGGTATTCGAGGGTGTTGAATCCATTTTTCTAGTAAAAACAACAAATTCATCATTCCAAAATTGCAATTTCAACAAAGATTGCCTAGATAGAATCTAGTGAGGGAAAATCACAAAACGTCAAAATCATTTAACATTTATCCTTATTCTATAATTCAGTAGCCTCTAATTTACCACATGTTGAACTTGAAATATCCTTTGTTATTGGAAGGGAATACTTCTCTATAACTAATTTAGTAAAACATTGACCTAACAACTTAATCAAGAGGATAAAAATCTCAATGAAATAGAAGGATATATCCATCATACTTTTGTGTGATA
>JASDQU010010363.1:90060-106320 GCA_032191745.1 Picea mariana | reverse complement strand
CCAGGAGACTAGGAGGTTGTCCCCTCGAAGAGGCTTATTATCTAAATTTCTCTCTTTTTCAGGACTAGCTAGATACCCTATCTTCCACAGGGTGTATCTACAAATGTAAGGTGAAACAGAAGAGGAAATTTTTACCATAGATACCTTACTAAATTCGGTGAATATCCTCTGGAGTTCAGTGTCTGAAACGTTACAGAATTTTTTTTGATAGCGAAAATGCCGCAATGACTCAGTTCAGGATGATTCCAGAACCCTATATTGCACAGGCCGTATCTCTGAAAGTGTAAGGCCTCAAGAGCTGAAATTTTAACCCAATGTACCTTGATCCATCTACTAAATATCCTCCAAGCCGTTCCTTCGGAAACTTTGTAGAAAACAAGTTATAGAAAAAATTCCAAGGTGTCTCATATGTAGCAGCGAAACCATAAGACCTTGAGCTCTGATACCATATGTTAAGAACCAAATATCAATATAGCATAGAAAAACCTCAGAATAAGTACTCAATGCCTTGAAAAAGAGAGAAATTTAGATAATAAGCCTCTTCGAGGGGACAACCTCCTTATGCCCATATAAATGTACAATTACAAGATGATTCAAAATGAAAATGTCTCCTTGGTATATATAGGAGACTAGGAGGTATAATTACAACTAATGGACTAAAGATGACATAAATAAAATAACATTGCTAATATAATAAGCCCCAATTAAGGGGTAATGAGCCACCATTTAGGGCTTAACGGATGATAACTTGGAAGAAAGACTCAAGAGTTGGACTAATATAGTGAAACAATGTAGGAGGCATTGAATCACTCTCCATGATGATTGGAAGAGTAACAAACTGGGGGAGCATCTTTGAATCATATTATTGGTGAAACTCCTAGGAAATTTATAAACCATCCATAAGATGATAACTCAAACAGGTGCCATGTTGAAGAGAAAATTGACTAATGATACCATTTCATAAATATATCAATGGTAAAAATACCCCACTCTTTTTTTATTTTTTTTGTGGTTTTGTGTGTCTCTTTCATGTTTTAACAATCACGAAAGAGAGATAAAAGTGTGCTTGGTAGTTTCTTTTTCGTGTCATTTTATGAGTTCTAAAAAGAGTTAAATGTTTACTTGAAAGGTGTATTTTTCATGGTTTAGTGAGCATGGAAAAGGTTTAAAGGTGATTTTATCTAGAGTCTTTTCCATGGTTTAATGAGAATGAAAAACTAGTAAAAGTATTCTCATCTAGAGAGAATGAGTGGATTAATAGCATGCTTCTATGTTCCAAGTGCATGGAGCCAACCTAAGAAACATGAATGCAAATGGGTACTGGAAAGTGAGGTCCACTCTTAGCATAAGTTCTCTCCATGGGTAGGTGGGTGCAAAACGAAGGCCAAATAATGCAAGACGTGGATTGTCAAAGGCTACTGCAATATCAATAAGTGATATCTGGGAAATAAATAGCACAATGATGGAGTGCATGACATAAGAAACGAATGCACAAGTGACCATAAAGAAACTTAAACAACTTGGGAACCCCACCCTCTAGAAATTGGATAGAATATAGATGAAGAGAGGAACGTGAATATCAATGTCAATTCATGAGGGGGATATAGGAAGGTTCTCGTGCTTACAGGAAAACATAGTGTGGGCATTGAATGGAAATTTAGGTGCCAACTAGGGCTCCCAAGGAGGGTAGGAACTACCATACAAGTTACCATGTGCAAAAGTGGAGTGGAAAATGTTGCAACCCAACAAGATCAAACCTAAGTCATTTTGATGGAAAATGGATGGTTAATAATGCAATATGGTTTCACAGGGAAAGATATATCCGTATATGCCAGTTCAAGAAACATGTACCTCAAGTTTAGTGTAAGTTTCCATCATTATAAAAAAATATCGTAATCCAGTTAACATAATTAAACTAGATTCTAGGGTCAATTTTAATAAAAAAAATGACATAAAATGGAAAAATGAGCTCCAAAAAGAAAAATAACTTGAAGCCACTTAATTCTTCTCAGTGTGAAAAGGAATTTTTTATCACCTAATAATTTATAAAATCAACTTACCATGGTCAAAATAGCATTTCATATTTTCAAAGAGAGATACTTGGAGAATTTGTGGAGAAACCCCCCTCCAAAATTGCACTTCGGGAGCTCATTGTGGGAGATCCATCCAACCAAATTTTAAACTAGTTGATCTAGGTAAGACTTTGTATCCCTACACTCAATTCTATTAGTGTATTCTCTTCATTTTCTAGGTAAAATTTGAGGAATTGGGCCCGAAATCCCCAGCTTTCCCTCACTGTCATGTGTTTCATATGGGAATCATGTGACATGTCAAGTGTTTCTTACATGGAAACATGCGACAAGACACCTATCATTTACATGTTCACCCACGACACTAGGTAAAAAGGGGGAAGGCTAAGGGGTCATGGCCAATAGTGTGCAAATTTTGACGGATAGTCATTTTGATTGGCTTTATGCAAGAGAATGAAATCATGATTGAATGAAAGGAGAGGGATCATGACGTTGATGAATTTGTAGCCTAGGTAAATTCCCCCACTCTAGAATCCCTCCAAGACTATAGGTTACTAAATTTCTTTTAGTTTATGATTATGGGGTCCCACAACTACCTCCTAGATAAGTTGGTAAACTATTGGAACTCAAATCAGGACTGCTTAATTATTGATGGGAATGACTGTAACTCGAGTTGGAGGATATTTAATTATCCATGGGATCATCATGGTGAGGGGTTTCATGGAGGGTGTATGGGGTGTCAGGTTGGGATGATTGGTCAACAATGGAATACATAGATCAATACTGTCAGTATGGACCATGGAGGATGAGAAACAAGATACCCATCTTGGATATCATTCAATTTCCATTGAAGACCATCCACTTTAGCATAAGTATAGTGACATGGTTGATAACTACTCACCTAGGTATGATATCACACACACACACACACACACACACACACACACACACACACATATATGACTTTAATGTGCTTATAGCCATCTATACTCAACTGATGTGAGGGATTTCTAGTAAACATGAAGGTTCAACTGATGTAGTGTACCAATAGGTGTCAAACGAAGTTTGGATATGGCACTATCCTGATGATGTTTTTCTTGGAGAGGGTGCCTATATGGAGACCTCAAATTTTTATAGGTGATCCGATCCCATAGGATCCAAGAATCACGTGGTGGGTAGAGGACATAGGAAGAGTTCCCAAGGGAAGATAAGAAGATCACTATGGGATAGACTTCCATTCTTGGTGGAGATAGAAAATATTGGTGATAGAAGAATTCCCTTATTCAGGTACTGACTTCAAGCAGGATCCCAAACTCTCACTCCCCCTAGGCGATCCATGGGGACCCCATGGTGAGTGTGCACTTGGTATTTTATATTTTTTAATGTTTTTCAATTTTTGGAATATGTAATTTTTTTATTGGTATAATGCAACTGACACAACAATTTTTATTGACACATGTGTAAGACCAAAGAATCCATAAGGATGGGTTCAAGATCGTTGGTGGATTAACGATGATGAATAATTAGAGGAAGAGAGGGGTTACAATAGCAGGGAGATTTGTGAGGTGCATAGGAACTTGGAGGGGATGACTATGGGAGCCCTTGCCCCACCATGCCTATGGATGAGATGCGACCACACCTATCTTGCCATATAGTACGTTTATCTTTCCCATAATCCATTCATTAGATTCCCCATAAAGTGGCATGGGTGGTTGTGTTACCATGACACCCATCATCGAAATGACTAGATGATAGACTCCCCATTTTGCACCAGATTCGATATTTAGCCAGCTGGATGTTTTTTTATCAAGAGGTTAGTATAACCCCAATTTTTGTATATGGAACCTATATATACATTATGTGATTTCCAACCATATTTTATGTACATTCATACTAGATGACTTAATTAATGGGAAAAATTCCATTCTCACACATAATTGGCCAACAAATTAGCCAACGTATTAGACCCATGTAGAACATGAAAATTCTCAATATACTGAAAGTATCATTAATGAATACAAACCATCAAATACTTATGTAGAAACACATGATTTATAACACATGATTTGTGAGACTACAAGTTGGGAGTATAGACTGAAAATTAAATGGAAAATGCGAAGGGTGAGAGCTTCAGATAAAATTTCAATGACCACACTATACTTTGTGATGTTATTGGTTGCGAGACCAAGGTAAACATCCCTTGAAATATCTATTTTTTCTATGGGGTACAAAATCACCTAGGCAATGGAGGAAACATTCCATGTACTATGTTTGGTGCTAACGGTGTATCCCATGTAAACATATGAAAATAAATCATAAATCATGATAAGAAACAAACCAAGAAAACTAACCCACAAAAAAAATAAAAGCACACAACTCCAAAACAAAAACACACCTATGTACAAAGAACCATGTCGCCAAATGGCCTATGCATAATATGTTTTCAAGTAGATCCCATTGTGAGGCTCTGAAAGAAGATAATCATCATAGTGAACTAACTCACATGCCTCTTTTCTTGAGACACATTTAATGATGTAGGGACCATGCCAAAGGGGTTCAAACTTACATGTGCCTAATGTGTCATGTTTATGATCATACACCAAGACCAAGTCACCCTACAAAAAGACATGAGGAGAAATGGATTTATAATATTGGGATTTGAACCACTTCATGAGTCTCATTGGAAAATGTGGGATCACAACATTTCTCATCAAGAATGGACAAATATAAGAGATGATCCTCATCGGTAGAGGTGTTGGGAAACATTTCTATGGATAGCTTCAATGATGAGATTTTGCATTCAATCATAAGGATTTCCTTTAGACCATAAACAATTTGGAATGGTGTGAACCCAGTGGTAGTTTTAGCTAAGGTATAATAATCCCATAATTCCAAAAATAGCATGAGATGTTGGTTAGTATTGTGTTTTCCTAGAATCCTCTACATCATTATCTTTAGGACATGATTCATAGATTCTAATTGGCCACTGGCTTGAGGATAATAGGGTGTTGATTTTTCATGGTTGAAACCCAACCTAATAGCTAATTCAATCATCATATTGTTGAAAAAATGGGACCCATGGTCCATCACTATGTTCTTAAGAATGTTGAACCTGGAAATAATGTGATCGAATATGAACAAGGAAGTAGTGGTTCCATTGTTAGATAAGGTAAGAAAGGCTTCGACCCACTTGGTAAAGTAGTCAACAACCATGATGATGTAGCCATGGACATTAGTTTTGGTAGACTTACACATCATAAAATAAATCCCCTATTTGACAAAGGGATCAAAAATCAACAATGGATGAAGTGGAGTAGGATGAACACACATATTTTTGATGAAAATTTTATAGGAATGACACTTTTGGACAACATGCATACAATCTTTGAAGATCATAGGAAAAAATTATTTGTTCCACAAAATATTTTTTACAGTGACAAACCTAAAGAGATGACCGCTACATGGTCTGACATGATAATCATTTAGGACTTTCTCAACTTCCTCATAGACAAAGAAATGATGTAGAATAAAATCCACTCTGCGAAGATAAAGAGTGTCGTTGATGATGAAGTATCATCTAGCTTGATGACTTATGTGTAGACATTCGTCATGAGATATACTAGGAAACAAATGTTGGGTCTAGAGATATACCAAGACATCCCCATACTTGGGATCATACGATTCAATGAGGAATAAAAAATCATCAGGAAACGAGTCATTAACCATGGGTTCAACATCAAATTAGGAAAGATCGAACATCAACTCTATGAATGTCAATTATTTCTTGGACTTCGAAGAAAAAAACTCTAGGTCAAACTCTTGGAGGATGAAAATCCACTTCGAGTATTTTTTCCCAATGATATGACAACTCAAGATGTCGTGCATTGGGTTGGAATTAGAAATAACACTAGTTTTTTGCAAGAGTATGTAATGTTGTAACCATTGGATAACATGCACAAATGTCAAGGCCAACTTTTTTACATGAGAGTATCGAACCTCGGGACTAGCAAGGCCTTTGCTAAGATAATAAATAACATTTTCTTTTTTTGCAAAGTCCTCTTGGACAAGAACCATACCAATAGTGGATAGAGAGGGTGTCAGATATAGTACAAATTATTTACCATAGTCAGGAGGGATAAATAAGGGGGTCGACATTAAGGAATTTTTGAAGGTGTCACATGACCATTGAGCTTGGTCATCCCAGAAAAAAGGTATACCTATATTCAATAAGTGCATAACTTTCATAATATCGACATAGTTGACAATGAATCTACATAAGAAGTTTCCTTGTTGTAAATATTGTCATTGATGTCAACAGTCGAAGTGATGATCTGTAACGATGAAGTACATTAGTTGAGATTGTCATTGATGTCAACAGGTATATCAGTTAGCAGAATATGTCAACTATGTGGAGAGATAGATAGCGCAATCTCTGGAGGATGAGTGAACAACAGAAGAGAATTGTATGAAGATCAAAGCTCAGAAGTACAAAAGTATTTCGTGTCTATTTTTGATCATGATAGGATAAAAAATCCAATGATAAAATATTAGGAGGGTTAACCAATGAGGATCAAATATTAGTAGTAAGAAGTGCATTGCATATGTATCGTCGAGTTCCTTGAAAATTTTAAGAATTCGACCATTGCATAGGAAATTGTGAGAAGTCACAATAGCCGTCAGATTAAACCTGATTCCCATCAGTCATCAGATCATCTCAAAGTGGAAGGATAGGATAAGTGAGGTGAAGAGGCTATGATTTTAAAGTGTCAAAACCCTGTCAGTCGTCATATCACCAAGGCTATGGACCGTTGATATATCATGAAGCATTTTTGGATTTTTGTGATCTTCGAGCGAGGCAACTCATATCAGGAGTTCGTAATATGAAAAATCACAACACACTCCTCTAGCTTGGCCCCTAGTCACAAATAGTGGTCACATAGTCGAAGGATGAGGTTAAGGAATGAGCTAACGTTGCTAGCCTCCATTTTGGCATTTCAGATACAAGGAGTTGGAGGAGTTAAGGAGACTCACGGCAGAATCCCCGAAGTGCGTAATTGCGAATCACTTTGTGGATAAGCACCTAGTCACCACGGATGGTCATGAGAAGGGAGGGATCTAGTGCAGCCAAGATCTATCTCGGTGATCGTGACATGGAGTGTCGAGACCCTTCATCAAAAGAATGCCTAAATGTGAAATCACTATAAGATAATGACCATCAATTTGGAGTACACAATGAGGATCGTTGGATCAGGGTTGTGGGTCAACAAACCATGTCAGCAAGGACACATGGAATAGTAAGACACTGACAAGTGTAAAGTTGATACATCATTTCAGGTACGTGAAAATCACGAATATGAATGACACGTGGCAGCTAATAGGCCTGTGACATGTCAAGAAGAGATGTCGGCAAGTTACGTCATAATAAGAATNAGTCGTTGATCTACAATAATGGAAGGATAGTGTAAGGATTAAACACTAACCATTGATCTTGTTCAGATATGTAATGTGAGTCGTCTGATTGTTTCGGCGATTTCGTTATCGTGATTTTTGTAATATTGAAAGTCACAATGAATCGAAGGGCAAAGTGTCGAAATTTCGTCAGCCGTCCATCTCATCTGGAAATTGAATCATGATCGTTGGAATGATAAACGCTCAGGAGATCGTATTGCCTAAACGTGAGGTCACCGCCATTGGTCATATGCTATAATAATTTTTAAAGGGATGTTGCTATTGTTTCTAAATCCCGTGGTTCTATATGGCACAGTCATATGAAATGGTTTGAAGGGAGCACCTCATACAGATTTCATTTGATAGAGAGCTACACCAAAACAATACAGAGAATCGATAAATGATCGAGTATGGTCTCTTGGTGAACCGAGAACGCAGCAGTAACATGAGTATGATCTAATGATTCGATCCATGTCTGTGATAAACTCATGACAAAAATGAACCGATACACCGTCATGATCAAAAGAGAATAAATCATGAAAATATGAATAAAGAATAAAAAGGAAAAACTGATACTAATTAAAGTTTAATTATCATTTTAAATGAAAGGGTACAATGGTTCAAATAAAGGGACACATTGTTTTAAATTTTACACCAGTTTGAAGATTATATAAACAAGAAAAAGTGGTAAGAAGAAAGTGTCTCTGCAGTCTATATCAGAAGATCAAAAGTTGAAGAAGATTCCAGGAAAAAAAGATAATACCTATGTATTAAGGGTGGTTGGGTGGTGCAAGGGCAGGTTGGTGCCTGCAGAGGGAGTTGGTACTTCCTTGTCTGTTACAAATGACTAAACAGGGGGTTGTAGCCTCCTACCAGTTGATGCTAGTAAACTAGGGTGTGGGTGCATCCTGATCAGTTGGTGCTGATCAAAGAGAAAGTACATGTTCCTTCTATGTAACATGTAAAACAAATTTTGTAGTTAATAGAAAAGAGTTTTTGGTTTTCCCATTTGGGTTCCACAATAAAATATTGTGTTAAAATTATGTTTGCATTAATAAATGAAAAATAGATATAATTGTTGTGTCATTGATTCACTCCCCCCCCCCCTTAGTGACAGGATATGATCCTTCAATTGGTATCAGAGAAGGTTCCTTCAACACAGTCTAACAAACTTGAAGGTCGATCCTGAAGATGGATCAACAAGAAGAAATGTCTAACAACAAAGCACCATTGTTCAATGGAGAAAGCTATGCTCTGTGGAAAATAAGAATGAAAAACTTCTTGTTGGCTCTTGGTTTTGATATCTGGAAATATGTTGTAGATGGTTACATTGCACCAAATACTCCACCCAAAGACTCTGGAGGAAAGAAAATCTGTAATGATAACTCAAGAGAAGTTAATGGTATTCTAGCAGGGTTGACTAACTCTATATGTGTGAAAGTTATGCATTGCAAATCAGCCAAAGAAATATGGGACAAATTGGAGGTCGTATATGAAGGAGATGACAAAGTCAAGGAAGCCAAACTACAGACCTATAGAACTCAATTTGAAAATATGAAAATGAAAGAAGAAGAAAATATTGTTGAGTACTTTCATAGGGTACATGAAATGGTCAAGTCAATTAGAGCAGCAGGAGAAGAAGTTACAGATAAACCCATTGTCCAAAAAATACTAAGGTCATTACCGATGAGATATGATGCAAAGATTTCCTCAGTTGAAGATAGATCCGATCTAAGCTCACTCATAGTTGACCAGCTCCGTGAAATTTTTACATCATATGAGATGAGAACATGAAATAATAAATCAACAAAATATGAAACAACTTTCAAAGCATTCAAGAAAAAAATAAATCAGAATAAAAAACCTCAATCTTGTCATCATGAAGAATCTGATGTGGAAGAAGCCAACTTCATTAGGAAACTTTAGAAAGGATCAGGGAAATACAAAGGTAAGCTTCCTTTCAAATGTTTAAATTGTGGAAAAGTTGGTCATTTCACATCCAAGTGTCCCTATCCCAAGGAGTACCCTGAAGAGAAAGAAAACAAAAACAAACAATGCCAGAAAAAGGAAAAACCCAACTACAAGAAAAATTTCTACAAAGGGAAAAATAATTTCTACTCAAAAGAAGAAGACAACAACTCGTCGTAGTCTAGTGACAATGATGAATCTGATGATGATGAAGTCCTTTTCTTAGGTATTGAAGAATCTAATGAAATAGAAAAAATTAAACATGAGAAAGAGTTAGAAGATGAAGCATAACTTAATATGGAGGAAGAACTTCTCAATTCCTTTGATGAATTAAGAAAATACAAAACCAGATATAGACAATTGAATTTTTTTGTAGTTGAACAGAAAGAAAAATATGAACAAGAAGAAAAGGAGATGGAAAAACTTATGAACAATCTGAAAAAAACAAATCTTAGAAGCAAATAAGATTGGAGAAAGTCTGGAAAAATCTCTAGAAAAAAAACAAATAAATGTTGAAAGGATGGAGGAAAAAATAGTTCATCTGAAAAAAGGAGCTGGATGCAAAAATCATTCAAACAAAATCTGAAAATACCCCTAAAATATTAGATAAAATTTTTACAGTGCAAAGGGATTCTGGAAATAAAAATGGAATAGGTTATTCTCAAAAGGAAAGCCATGTTAACTCAAAATCTTATGCAGATGCTCTTCGCAGTACATTCAAGAAGATAAATGAAGAGAGGATAAGTAATGATTAGAACTCTAGAAGATTACCTCCACCCATCAGGAAAGAAGGCAAGACAATACCAAAGAAGTTTTACCAAAACAGGTATCCTTTCATTTTTCCTGGTTATTTCTTTTCATGCTCTAATTTTGGACACAAAGCTATAAATTGTAGAGCATATAGAAAGAAATATTTGAAGGTTAAGAATTATATCCTTAAGGATAAACAAGCAACAAATCGAGTTAAGAGAAGAAACTATAACTCCTTTGAACCTCTGGAAGAAGGGGACTTACAATACTTCAGATGTCATAATCATGGACATAAAGCCATTAACTACAGACTAATGGAAGTCTCAGAACAACCCAAGTTCATTAGAGAGAAAAGAAACTTTGGAGAGTAAAAACATCAAAAAGTGAATGTCTTATTGCCCTAAAAAATCAAGATGAAAAGTATCTCTGGTATGTTGACAATGGATTCTTGAAACATATGACAAGTAAGAAGGACAAGTTTTTAGACTTAAAGAAACAAAAAGGTAAAGTTACATTTGGTGATAATGCTTCAAGTAACATACTTGGGAAATGCACTGTGAGCTTGGGAAAAGACAAAGCCATAAATGTACTACTTGTCGATAAATTGAAGCCTAGTTTATTAAGTGTCAGTCAAACCTGTGATCAAGGATAATTTTGATTCTTTGATTCCAAAAAATGTGATATTAGGAGAGAAGACACAGGAAAATTAGTTGCTACTGCTCCTAGAACTCCTGAAAATGTATATATACTAGATGAAAAATTGAATGAGGGGTGTCATATAAATTATGTAGATGAAAGTTGGCTATGGCATAGGAGGTTGGGGCATATTAAATTTGACAATCTTATGAAAGTCAGAAACCTTGGTGCAGTAAGAAACTTTCCAAAAATCATAAAACCCTCAAATGCTATGTGTAGACACTATCAACTAGGGAAGCAAACTAGGGTAAGGTTCAAAACAAAAGAATACACAACCTCTAAACCTTTAGATCTTTTTCACAATGACCTATCTGGACCTAAGAGAACTAAGAGTCTACAAGTAGAGTCTTACTTTATGTTTTTCATTGATGACTTTACTAGAATGAGTTGGATATTTTTTCTCAAAGAAAAATCAGAAGCAATCAACAAATTCAAAGCCTTTAAAACCCTTGTTGAAAATGAAATGGAGACAAAAATCAAATGTCTTAGATCATAAAATGGTGGTGAATTCACCTCAAAAGAGTTCGATATCTTCTGTGAAACTCATGGAATAAAAAGACAATTATCTACTGCTAGAACACCTCAACAAAATGGGATTGTTGAAAGAAAGAACAGAACAGTTCAGGAGGCTACAGGGACTATGCTTAATGAAGCAAAATTGTCAGATGGATATTGGAGGGAAGCTATAAGAACAATTGTATACATATTGAACAAATGGCAGCTAAGGGTTAATAGTGATAAAATGCCTTATGAACTATGTTTTGGAAGATCTCCATCAGTGAAATACTTCAAAGTCTTTGGAAGTAAATGCTACTTCAAAAGATTAGATGAGAGTCTTGGAAAATTTGATGCTAGATCTGATGACGGTATTTTTATTGGATATGATTCAAACAAGAAGGAATACAGATGATACAATCTTAGATCACATAATATTTTTGAAAGTGCAGATGTCAAGGTGGATGATCTAAAACCGATAAGGATCAAAAATCAAGAGACCATATCTAAAAATAAAGATGAAGATGATGATAAGAAATTCGGCACACAACTAGAAGAAGTAGAAGAGAATGAAAAACAAAGGGAATAAGATGATATGGATACTAGTGAAAGTGAAGAAGATAGTGAAGATGGATATATAAGAGAATAATTCTCAAGAAGAGATACAAAGACACCCTCAAGAATTATTCAATAAAATCATCCCGAAGAACTGATTATTGGAGATATGGAGTGCAAACAAGAAGACAACTATTGTATCAAACAAAATTAGCATTGTTGTCGCATATTCAACCAAGTTCAATCAAAGAGGCATGTAAAGATGAGAAATGGGTTAAATATATGAATGAATAATTGGATCAAATTGAAAGAAATCAAACTTGGGAACTAGTTCCTAGACCAAAAGATAAAAATGTCATTGGAACTAAATGGGTATATAAAAATAAAATGAATGAATATGGGCAAGTAATCAAGAACAAATCCAGATTAGTATGCAAAGTTTATGCTCAGGTTGAAGGAGTAGACTATGAAGAAACATTTTCACGTGTATCCAGATTAGAGGCAATTAGGATGTTCTTAGCTTTCTCCAGATATAGAAAATTTAAAGTGTACCAAATGGATGTCAAATCAGCATTTCTCAATGGAAATTTAGAAGAGGAAGTCTATATTATGCAACCATATTAGTTCCAAATAACCAATAAAAGAGACTATGTTTGTAAATTAAATAAGGAACTCTATGGATTAAAACAAGAACTCAGAGCATGGTATGCAAGGCTAGACTCTTATTTACAAAAACAAGGCCTGAAAAGGGGATCAACAGAAAACAATCTTTATTGCAAAATTGATGGTAATAAATTGATCATTGTGGAAGTGTAAGTTGATGATATCATATTTGGTAGTAATAATATAAAAATGAGTGAAGACTTTGCTAAGATGATGCAACAAGAATTTGAAATGTCTATGCTTGGTGAACTAAATTTCTTCCTTGGATTACAAATAATACAGTCCAAAAAGGGAGTTTTTATCCATCAGTCTAAATATGTTAATGATATGCTTAAGAGATTCTAGTTAGAGGATTGCAAAACTGTTAGTACACCTATGATAGTTGGATGCAAACTAAGCAAGGATGATGAGTCCAAAACAGTAGATACAAAACACTACATATCAATGATTGGTAGTTTTCTCTATGTAACAACTTCCATACCTGATGTCAAGCAAGTTGTTGGGATGGTGTCTATATTCCAAGCAGAACCAAAGGAGAGTCATGTTCAAGCTATAAAAATAATCTTTAGATATTTGAAAGGAACCATAGATCTTGGTTTGTGGTATCCTAGAAAGGACTCATTTACATTAAAAGCCTATTTAGATGTTAATTAGACAGGAAGTGTAGATGACAGAAAAATTACGAGTGGAGGAGAATTCTTTTTGGGAGAATCGTTGGTTGCCTGGATAAGAAAGAAACAATCCTCAATTTCTCTATATAGCACTGAAGCTGAGTATATTGTAGCAGCAAAATGTTTCACACAAGTGGAATGGATGAAACAAACTCTACAAGACATCAAAATAGTATTTGAAGAACCCACAACATTTTTTTGTGATAATACAAGCGTGATAAGTCTCTCTAAGAATCATGTTCAACACTCAAAATCAAAACACATTCCCATAAAGTACCACTATCTAAGAGATCAGGCTGAAAATAAGAACATTAAATTGGAATATGTTCCAACACAAGAACATGTGGCATGTGTTTTTACAAAGCCCTTAAGCAGAGATGTATTTGAATATCTTAGGAAAAAATTGGGAGTAATCCTTCTTCCTACCTAAATATCTCAAGTAAATAATTCATGAGTTGGCACCTATTCAGGGGGAGATAGAAATGAACGAAATAAGGAGTCATTTAGTTATGACAGAAAAAGTGTGGTTGCAAGAGGTGTTACCAGTGGTCAGAAAAGTAATTATACTGACAAATCATAAGACAAGAAACCCTTTTCCATTGATGTCAAAGGGGGAGAGGAACTTCATATAAATGAAAACTTCATAAAAGGAAATCAACAACACAGGGGGAGTTTTGTGTATGAAGTTAGTGTGTTGACCTCAATGACAAAAGGGGAGATTGTTGGAAATATTGTCATTGATGTCAATAGTCAAAGTGATGATCTATAATGATGAAGTACATCAGTTGATATTGTCATTGATGTCAATAGGTATATCAGTCAGTAGAAGATGTCAACTGTGTGGAGAGATAGACAACACAAGCTCAAGAGGAGGATATAACAACAGAAGAGAATTGTATGAAGATCAAAGCTCAGAAGTACATAAGTATTTCATGTCTATTGTTGATCATGATATGATCAACAATCCAATGATACAATCTTGGGAGGGTTAGCGAATGAGGATCAAAGCTCAGTAGGAAGAAGTGAATTTCCTATGTATCGTCGAGTTCCTTGAAAATTTTTAGAAGTCCACCATTGCACAAGAAATTGTAAGAAGTCTCAGCAGCCATCAAATTAAACCCGACTCCTGTCAGCCATCAAATCATCTCAAAGTGGAAGGATAGGATAAGTGAGGTAAAGAGGCTTTGATTTCAAAGTGTTGAAACCCTGTCAGCCATCAGGTCATCGAGGCTATGGACCGTTGATCTATGATGAAGAATTTTTGGAGTTTCACGGTCTTCGAGCGATGCAACTCATATCAAGAGTTCACGATATGATAAATCATGACGCACTCCTCTGGCTTGGCCCCTGGTCACAGATAGTGGTCACATAGTTGAAGGATGAGATTAAGGAAGGAACTAGCGTTGCTAGCCTCCATTTCAACATTTTAGATACCGAGAGTTGGAGGAGTTAAGGAGACTCACGGCAGAATCCCCGAATTGAGAAATTGTGAAGTGCTTTGTGGATAAGCACTTGGTCACCATGGATGGTCATGAGAAGGGAAGGAGCTAGTGCAACCAAGCTCTATTTCGGTGATTTCGACATGGAGTGTCGAGACCCTTCATCACAAGAATGTTGAAATGAAAAATCACGATAAGATAAGGACCGTGGATTTGGAGTACACAATAAGGACTGTTGGATCAGGGTTGTGGGTCAATGAACCATGTCAGCAAGGACATGTGGCATAGTAAGACACTGAAAAGTGTCAAGTTGATACATCATTTTAGGTACGTGAAAATCACAAATATTAATGACACGTGGCAGCTAATAGGCTTGTGACATGTCAACAAGAGATGTCAGCAAGTTACGTCACAAGAAGAATCCCGAAATTACGATAGCCATCCATCTCAATGCATGATTAATTCATAGTCGTCGATCTACAACAGTAGAAGGATAGTGTAAGGATTAAACACTAACCATTGATCTAGTTCAGAGATGTAATGTGAGTCGTTCGATTGTTTCAATGATTTCTTTATTGTGAGTTTTGTAATATTGAAAGTCACGATGAATCGAAGGGCAAAGTGTCGAAATTCTGTCAGTCATCCATCTCGTCAGGAAATTGAACTGTGACCATTGGAATGATAAAATCTCAGGAGCTCGTATAGCCTAAGAGTGAGGTCACCACCATTGGTCATATGCTATAAGAATTTTTAAAGGGATGTGGCTATAGTTGCTAAAGTCCATGGTTCTGTATGGCACGGTCATATGAAATGGTTTGAAGGGAGCGCCTCATACAAATTTCATTTGACAGAGAGTTACACTAGAACAATATAGAGAATTGATAAATGATCGAATATGGTTTGTTGGTGAACCGAGAACGCAACAGTAACATGAGTATGATCTAATGAGTCGATCCATGTATGTGATTAACTCATGACAAAAATGAACTGATACATAGTCATGATTAAAAGAGAATAAATCATGAAAGAATAAAAAGGAAATAATGAAATTAATTAAATTTTAATTATCATTTTAAATGAAAAGGTACAATGGTTCAAATAAAGGGACACATTTTAAATTTTACACCAGTTTGAAGATTATATAAATAAGAAAAAGTGGTAAGAATAAAGTGTCATTGCAATCCATATCAGAAGATCAAAAGCTTAAACAGATTCCAGGAAGAAAAGCTAATACCTATGCATTAAGGGTGGTTGGGTGGTGCAAGGGCAGGTTGGTGCCTGCAGAGGGAGTTGGTACTTCCTTGTCAGTTACAACTAACTAAACAAGGGGTTGTAGCCTCCTACCAGTTGGTACTGGTAAACCAGGGTGTGGGTGCATCCTGATCAGTTGGTGTTGATCAAAGAGGAAGTACATATTCCTTCTATGTAACATGTAAAACAAATTTTGCAGTGAATAGAAACGAGTTTTTGGTTTTCCCATTTGGGTTCCACGATAAAATACTATGTTAATTTTTTTTTTGCATTAATAAATGAAAAATTGATATA
>JASDQU010010363.1:58660-68666 GCA_032191745.1 Picea mariana | reverse complement strand
CTGATTGGATTACCTCCCTTAGTGGTTCTTATATGCAGACAGTATTGCCCCTGCCACAGGTAAATTATGTGGCATTGTCTCCCTTGCCTTCCACTACCGATGATAATGACTTGGATCCAGTAGTTGACATGGTGACCTCTTTAGTAGGGCTATTGGAGCCTAACTTCCTTACCCCTCTCATGACCCTCGACATATGTTCCTTCCAGAGTGTGTTTCTTCCGTCAAATAAAGTTCTCTTGGAAGCCATGACCGAGTTTTGTCCCTTGACATGGTGTCCTTCTAGAGCATTGTCCTCTTGGAAGTTGTGATCAAGAAGATCCTTGAGCATAGTACTTTTATTTCAATCTCGTTAAAAAATGAAACCAACCGAGGATAGTTTTCGTGTCTCTGTAGCAACCTCATTAAAAAATGAAACAGAGCTTACGAGCATAGTTCCCGTTTCTGTGTCAAACTCATTAAAAAATGAAACAGTGGTCTAGGGATTATACCTAGAGTAATGGGCATAGCTCTTCTCATGTGTCAAGCTCATTAAAAAATGAAACAACTTCCCCCTCTCTGTTTGGGTCAAGTCCTACATATAGTATTTGAAGCTTCATTTCATTCTCCTTTGTGGTTGGATGAAACGAAGCTTGGGGGGCATTTTTCTCAACCTTTGGACTTCATAATGAAGTTAAAACGCTAGCTTCTCAAGATGGGGGCTAAGTACCAACCATGATAATTCTTGAACCATGCATTGGGAAGTTGAAAGCATAGTTTTCTATGGTTCAAGCTTGTGTAAAAATGAAACCAGGTCTAAGCATAGTTTTGACTAGTTTTAAGCTTCCGTAAAAATAAAATTTATCCCAAGCATAGTTTTTTCTTATTTTAAAGCTTGTGTAAAAATGAAAACAATCCCAAGCTTAGTCTTTTCTCTTTATCTTGCTCAAATACATGAGAATAATTTACCGATATTAGTCTTTGTTCTTTCTTGTGCTCGTAAATACATGAGAATAAGTTACTGAGCTTAGTCTTTGTTCTTTCTCACAATCGTAAATCAATGAGAATGTAACTGAGTAAACTTTTATCACTTTTTTGGACTCGTACAGGTTATACGAAAAAGTAACCCCCTAGAGTTCCCTTTAAGATTTTTTCAGACTCTCTAAACATGAAAAGATTGTAGAGCGACCTTGTTCTTTTCACACTCGTAAAAGTATTTGAAGAAAACATTTGATGGGCAGTAGGCTATCACTTTTTCAGTCTCATCAGAGTAATTTACAAAAAAATAACTGAGAGAGTTCTCTTTAAGTGTTTTTCAAACTCTCTAAACATGAAAAACCCATGAGTTTTATTTCCTTGTACTCATTAAACAAACATCGAAAGGGCCATATGTGACCGAACCACTCCTTCCTAGTGTTTGTTAAACATACTTCGAGGGACTCATCCGAAGGATGAGATTACATTTCAAGCATATTTTATCCTCCTCCATCTTGTGTAAAAATAAAGAGGTACTCGCTAGTAATGGTGGGGGGGAAATTGGGAAAGAAATGTGTCTAAACCTATATTCTATGGAAGAGTTGCTTTTGAACATGACACCCTTTCACTCACCTTGCATCTAGGTTAGAAAATATGCTTGTCTCTTGATCATACTCCTTTATAAGATTACAAATTGGTCTGCGATCCCTATTGTTGAGTCAGTTTTTCCAAGACAGTTGTCGTGTCGTCAATATGTTCAAAAAATAAGTTCAACCCGAAAATCCTTCTATTGTATCAACCATTTCTAAAGTCCTTAAACCTTCTATTGCATTGTCCATCCCTAAGTCAGTCCTGAATCACTTGTTACTCTGATCTACATCAAATCTTGTTACCTGTTTCATGCCATTGATGGGAGATAAATTAAGGCCCTTCTGTGACGAGTCTTTTCCTGTCGACTTCAACTCATGATCTAGGGATTATACTTAGAAACTAATTAGTACCTTGTAACTTGCATGCCTCAATGGAAGTTTTCCTCACTTTCAAAAATTGGTTTTCATTATTGACCTCTGATCGGGAGATTCCGCCGAGTGTTCGACTTCATCTCATTAATTCACATTCGTTGGATTGTACTAGTGTACCTTGGGATTCATTGACATTAATGGTGATTTCCCCGCACTTGTTAACGATGTACACTAATGACTGGTAATCAAGTGGTTTCTACCATGTTTGAATTCAACACCTATAATCGCATGGTTTGGTTCATACTATAGAGTGGTGGAGATGAAGACCCTGAATCTTTCCTCACAGATTCAGGTTGCGTTTGGAGTATATTCAGTTTGTATTGTTTCATAGATCCACATTGTATGTCTTGTGGCTGTGTTTGAATTTGAGTCTTTAACACATAGATCCACAATGTATTTTTGGTGGCTATGTTCATATTTGATTCATATTGGCATGGATCCATGGTGTATGTTTGGTGGCCATGACCTGTCTTACTTGGCATGGATATTTGCATGTCAACATTTATGATTTGATTCATTTGTATTATGATTATGGGAATTCCTACCTCAGTGATGATATATTATTGTATTGTATTTCCTTGTTTGTTGGCAGGTTTTCAACCTATGTGTTCCTTATTCCCTACACACACTCGACAAAGTATAACAACTATCACTCTATTCTAACTTCATACTTTGGGGGGCTCTTTGTTACACATTATTTTTGTTACCACTATGACCATTAATGATGTAAACCTATTTGTTTCTCTCAGAGGGTTCAGTGGCCTGAATTCTTGAAGAAAGAAGGGAGAAGAACTTTACCTGAGAGAAGAAATTGGATTTTCCTTTGTAAAAACCCTATTAAGGAGGATTTCTGTAGGTTTCTCTATACATAGGGTGTGGAAATGCCTGATTTCTGTAGGTTTCACTATATCTAGGTTGCAGAGTTTTTGCAAGCTGCATTACAGCTAGGGCGCGATGACCTTCGTATGTGGGAAAAACGAGCATTTTCTCAATGCTTCTAGAAGGAGAAGCTTCTATGGTGAGGTGGCCTCCAAATGGTTTGGATATTACTCACTTTCATGATTTAGTGGGATCATCCTAACCTCCTCACCTTATCCTCTTCATATTATAAAAGGAGAGGAGCTCTCATGGAGAAAGTTGTTTGGATTTATCTTGGAAGTATTAGCTTGGTTAGAGTGGCTTTGAGTTTTGCTTTTGTCAAGATAGATGCCAGATCTATAGTCTTATAATTCTTGGAGAAAGAAGTGTGTGGGAAGCAAGGAACTATTGGAAGGAACCTTATGACATCAAGGCATCTGGTTGTAATCTCTTTTCCTATTATTTAATATAATACAATGGCATGCTTCTTTCCCATAGAACTATATTTATTTTATTGCATAATTCCTTGATCATATGCATAGGTTTTCATTGAATATGCTTTTAATACTTTCACTTTGGTTGGTTTGTGTCTCACTGGAGGATCAGTATCACAAGAGCACCAGAGTGAAGCAGGGACAACAAAGATATAAGGAAGCGATATCTAAATGTATGCCATCCATTCCTTCTTTGGTAGTAAATTCAATGATTGTACCTTAGGGAAAGCATCATGTTCTGTCTTGTTTTGTTCTAGATCTAGGTGGATCTAGGGAGATTAGTTTATGTCTACATTTACCAATTTATCCTACATCACTTGGTGTCTTGCATCCTATTCAACCAATGGTTGAAGAAGTGGTCGTGTCGATGAAATTTTCAGTTGATCCTGCTTTTCTATTTCTAGTTCTATACCTTCTATACCATGTCATTAGCATTTTTGATATTGCACCTTCTAAGTCTTGAGGAAGTTCCCTTTGACTGGGATGGTATTGTGGGGTATCCAATGCCCCCACATATGTCTTTTCAAGTAAGAGACATTATCGGATATATCACGGAGACGATAACCTCCTCTATCACTTTATCCTCCTTGACTTGGATAGCTTTAGGTTTTCCCAAGCTTATGTCATCTATTCGTAAGATACTAATATTTCACATAAGTCTAGCACGGGAGCCTTGGCCTCCCCCATGACATGCCACCTAAAAAATCTCAAGAGAGTTTGGTTTAAGCTCTTTTTTGACTAGTCTAAAACACAAAAAATATTTTCGATTGAATTTGTCCCTTTCACACTAGTTAAATTGGACTTGAAAGGTCGTGAGTCTTATTTAAGCTCTTTTTCGACTCATTTTCAAAAAGAGAAAATATTTCCAAGTGAACTTGTCTCTTTCACACTCGTAAATTGGATTTGAAATGACGTTTATTTGGTACACGTTTATCCCTTTTTCACACCAATTATACTAAGGTTATGAAAAAGGACATTTTTTGGCGTTACATTGTGATTGCATCTCATTCCCTTGCTTGCAGTATTGAGCCTATAGTCGGTTCTTGATTTTCATTATAAACCATTTTCCTCAACATTTTTTCATCCTCAACCAAGCAGAGCCTCATTTATATCCTTCACAACTTGACACCATATAGCTAGGAGGGAACATTCTACTGAGTGTCCATCTTTTGCATGCACCTCGTTGCATTGAGCATAGGTATGTTCCACTACTCGAACTAGTTTTTCTTAGTTGTGACACTCATTTCCTCCTCTGTATCATAGCATTCATTTGTCTATGAAAAAACAAAAAAGGATGAGCGAGAAGGGAGTATTATCTTATATTGGTAGCATTCGTGTTCCCTTTGAACATAGAACAAATTTATTGAGTCTACTTGTCATCATAATTTTGGGTCTAGCATGGCCTTGGGAATCTAATTTCATTATAGAGAGTTTTCTCTCCCGATTGTTTACTCTTCTAGTCCCTATGGAGAAATTAATTGATTCCTCCTTCATCTCATGGTTTCATCATTAATTCTATGCTATCGAAGTCTTCCATATATCTCATTCTCTTGTTCAAAGGAAGTCTATCAACCTGTGTCGGCCATTCCATAGAACTCTTGACTTTGCATGTCGGCCATACCCTCTGTTTTTCTCAGAATCACAGGGTGTTGTAGTCCTATTACACACCTTTGTCCTACTTTCATCATTGGTAGGTAACATTGAACCCAACAGTTGACATTTCATCATTGTTCATTGACTCGGTGGTTTCCCTTGTGTTCGACGAAAAGACATATATTCACACATTGGGATTCATGCAGTGTCTTGGATGCCATTAGCATTATTGGTGGTTTCCTCACCTTTGTCAAAAGTTTTCCTTATTTTCTGCTATTCAAAGGGTCTTTTTTGTGTACCTCTTACACTTGGCACATGCAAAAGATGCACAGGATCGTTGGTTTGTGAAAATTTTCTTCATCCGATTTCCTCCAAATCATGAAGCTCCTGCTTTGTACCTCATGTTGAATGATGAGAGATTCCTTAATGTTCTCCTTTCAGTGGGTCTCCTTCCATCTACTTTAGATAATATATTCTAGAAAATAGACCTAGATTCCTATGAGTTCCTTGAGGCTTGCAGTCAGTAGTGGTAGGTTCTCTCGCCATCGACAGTTGGGAATACATCAATGTCTCATGATTGATGGATTATTCAATTGTTCGACCCCGACTCCTTTATTCCCACTTGCAATAATGTACTCAATGCCTTGATACCTACTTTCATCATTGGTAGGATGTCTCACATTTGTTAACGGTATACCTCAATGACTGGTAATCAAATGAAGTCTCATTGTGTTCAACCTCAACTCCTTTATTCACATGATGTAGACTTGCACATTTGGGGGATTTTGTAGAAGAATTGAAGACATCAGTATGTGACCGCATCTTTCCTGAGATGTTGCTTCATTTTCATTGGACCAGTACCTATATGACTTTAGTAATGATGGGAGATCAGATTGTCCTCCATTGTATATAGATATCTTCAGATGGATTTTGAGACTTGTTCTATTGGGCCTTGTTCATGACTATGACAACATTTGGCATGTAATAGCTTTTGTATTTTCCTATTCATGGCCAAAGAGAGTTTTTTGGTATATTTTTACATCAATATGCAGTGTAATTCATATTGGCAACCATGTATGCAAAGTCAGTGCAAAATGTAATGAGCAACTAGTTCTTCCAGTTGGTTCCCCATCACTCCACTTCTGGGTTTTTTATAATGTATTTCGTCCATTGTAGATACTCCTCTGACCTCACACACTAGGGGTAATCTATTATAGAAATATTTTCCTCACCCCATGCAAACTTGCAGATAAGGCATTTTTCCATTTCCCCATGTAGAATTTTCATCCCTTTTTGCAAACCCTAGAGATAAAAATACATTTTTTCCACATATACACACCTTGCCTACTATACAACATGCATATATGCAGGTTGCACCACTACAACCCACGTACATCGAGAAATTTTCCCAAAAATAAAAAAATGGTGTCAGGTTTACATGTCATGACATGAGACCAATGATGCTTGGCCTTCCATATATTGGAAATGTTCTGAATCAGCCCTTCAGTTCCACTTGAAGGTTATAAATGGTCCAATTCTGAGCTATGGAAAAGAAGAGAAATAATTCAACTTTGAGAGCAAAGTTACTCTGGAGGAATTATTCACTTCACATTGATTTTTCATTCCTTTTCCCTTTAAGTTTGAACACAATGTTCAACCCCCAAGATCTTCCCTTATTGAGTTAGAACTCCATTGTCTCTCTTACATGAACTTTCCTTTGGTGGAGGATTGAAGCGGTGGAGGCCCAACTGGAAGGAACTTAGTTTCTTGGTTCTGAATCATGCTGACACAGAAGTCCATAACTTATTCACTTTTTCTGATTATATCTTAATAGAAATAGTCTTTTCTCGTCCAATTGATATCTTGCAAATATTTGAATTATTATTCCATGGGCATATTTGTTATGTATGTTAATGGATTATGATATTGAATGTGCTAACATCACATATTATCACCATATGCCTTCTTTTCTTGGTTGTTGAGGACTAGTTGTAAGTGTATTTATTTGGGTTGAGTTCTCAATAATGGAATTCATTGAACGTCTGGACGAGGTAGGCCTTTTATCTTGTCTTGCTAGCATATTCGTTTATATATCATACTTGAGAATAGAGTTGATTTATGAAGTCATTTCCGTCTATTGTAGTTTTCCCCTAGCCATAGATAGATTTTCCTCGTAAACATTATACCTTTCCAATGGTGTATCGAGCACCCCAAACAGAGTTTGTATGCAAAAGTTATGCCCCCGTGAAGTTGATGTATCAACTACCCCCATCGAGGCCCACACACCTTTTGGATTTTCATATTTCGAGGTTAGGGTTTTATATTTTCCTTATGTTAAAAATGCCTTGAGAGCCCCATTATAACAATCATCTTCTTTTGAATGCGAGTATCCATCACATCTCTTCCCAGAGATAAGCTTCCACCATTATAGTGAGTCTTTCACTCTGTATTTCTACAATTTTGTACATTTTGCTCATTAATAGAAATTGTGTATTATTGTATATTTGTGTTTATGGTTGCATCTCTAATATATATTTATGTTATATTATTGGATATCTGTGATAAATCTATACATTTCTGTATTATATGTCTTCTCTCATTTCCTGCCAAAAATAATCCAGATCAGTGGTATCATAGGAGGTTTCTCTTGATCGTTTTTCAGTGCATGTCCCCAACAAGGTCCGAGTATAGCAAGTTGGGTCTCGATATTGTCTCTCTTGAGGATAATCATTCTCACACACCCAAGAAACCCTCCATGGAATAAGAAAATAAAAATGACCAAGCATAAGATTCTATTAATCTGTTGCTTGAGTAAGCTCTCACATGATAGAGGGACAAAATGATGTAGAATTTTCCAACATCCTTCAATGCCTGTCGATAAAAGAAAGGTGCATCTTCATCAAGCGACCACTTTGGAGGCACCTCGCCTTTCAAGGTATAATTTAATTTTTATATTCCCGTACTTGAAGGACAAATAGATGAAGATGCCCTAGAAAAATGGTTAAATATGTTATAAGGTTATTTCTCTATTCATAATTTATCCAATAGGGAAAATATCACCTTTGCACTACTTAAATATCCCCCCCATGTCAAACATTGGTGGGAAACTTACTTGGAGAAAATTTCTACAGAGGAGTCTGGAATATATGGGGTCGAGCCCACTTTGGAATTTTTTGTGGATGTGGTCAATGAATAATATTACCCTGTTGGAAACTATGATGACTAGTACATCAGATGGACCACACTATGACAAGAGAGGGGCCAAACAGTGTTAGATTTCACCAATACCTTCCATACCTTGTGCACCAAGCTGGGTATCAAAGAATCCAAGCGAAATCTAGTTCTGAAATACCATGGGGCTCTACATAGATACTTCTAGAATGAAATGAATTTTTTGGACATCTCATCACTAGGTGCTGCTTATTGATATCCAGTTAAAATCGAGCATAAATTTAAGCACCAGAGAAAGTGAGAGTTTGGGTAAGAAAATCCTCAACAACCAAAGTATGGTAAATATATCCTTAACAACTAGCCTTCAGAAAAATAGTCCAAGCCACAGGAAAAGAAGGGTAACAGAAAGAAGAAGGACACTAGAAAATGGTGCGATTTCCACAAAACCCTTGGAACAACACTGATGAATGTATCTCAAAATAATCATTGGTGGTCAATATCAAAGGCAAGGAGTCAAACCCTAATTCATAATCTGATTTAGAAAATACTGTTAGAAGATAGATCATTGACGCAAACCTTGGCATTTTTTCGACAGTTTTTTGGGTTCCAAACTTTCGGGGCCGTTTTGAGGCCCTAAATGACGTGTTTTGGGGATTTGGGTCCCATGATACTATCAATGGCACTTACATTTTATACCAAAAAATCATTCTTATCGGTTGTATCTTTCCAACGGTGTATCGAGCATCCCAAATGGATATCGTATGCAAAGGTTACGCCCCCAGGAAGTTGACATATCAACTACCCCTATCAGGGCCCACAAACCTTTTGGATTTTCATCTTCCGGGTTTGGGGTTTTATATTTTTATTATGTTAAAAATGCCTTGAGAGCCTCATTCTAACAATCATCTTCTTTTGAATGCAAGTATCTATCACATCTATTCTTAGAGATAATCTGCCACCATTCTAGGAAGTCTTTCACTCTATATTTGTACAATTTTATACATTTCGTTCATTAATAGAAATTGTGTATTATTGTATCTTTGTGTTTATGGTTCCATCTCTAATATATATTTATGTTATATTATTGGATATCCAAGATATCTCTGTACATTTATTTATTATATCTCCACTCTCATTTCTTGCCGAAAATAATCCAGATCAACCTCTAAAACATCTCATTGGTCCTCATATAGTAGTGTAATCCTCTTATCATATGGGAACATTTTGATCTGAATTTTAAGGGGGTATATGGTCTAAATTCGGATGCAAACATCATAAATATATAAATCTAATAGATTTTCCATGTGGATCAAGGATATGCCCATGTCCTCATTAATTAATTGGGTCGTCCATATGGGTAAAAGAAAGTCCCACCTCTCCATTATTATATTGTGTTTTATTTTCCACTAATTAGTTAGCTGGGTAGTTATATCTATTATTAGTATAATAGATCTAACTACCCAACTAACTAAGTAGTGGAAAATAAAACCAGATACAATAATGGAAAGAGTGATTCGAATATTGGGGGATGAGATATAGATGGCTTGAATGCCAAGAGAGAATGAGATTAGACATGCCAATCTTACATGAAAATAGTCATGTGAAAAAACATGTAAATGAAGTACTTGGGATGTGAGGCTGAAAGAGGATCATCACCTCTAAAACTAGTTACTAGTAAATCACTTAGCGCTAATTAATCTCACAACGAACAATAAAAAATATGAGAGAATCCAAAATGAGTAACTTGATATTATGATAAGGCTTTCTAGGCATTTATATAGAATTACAAAATGGTCCATTGGACAAATTCAAAAAGATATCATTAAATGAGTCTTTATTAGTAGTATAATATATATAACTACCCAACTAACTATGTAGTGGACAATAAAACCCGATACAATAATGGAAAGAGCTCAT
>JASDQU010010363.1:40358-54259 GCA_032191745.1 Picea mariana | reverse complement strand
TGGAGAGGTGGGACTCTCTTTGACCAATATGGACAACCCAATTAATTAATGAGGAGGTGGGCATCTCCTTGATCCACATGGACAATCTATTAGGTTTATAGCTTTATGAAATTTTCATCCGAATTTAGACCATATACCCCCTTAAAATTAGGATCACATTTCATTGTCCATCATCCTTCCTTACCTCATCAAGGAATGATGGCCTTGATAGCTCATAGCATCATTCCTTACCTAGTCTTCCCTCGCCTATGCATTCATGAAAAAAATTTAGTATGTATGACTATATAGCCCTGGATTCCAAAAACATCTTGTTATCCACTAGTGGGTTGAGTCCCATACCCCCTCCCTCATTTATCCTAAATATGTTTCTTGACACCAATTTCCAACATGTGGAACCTCCCTCCCCATGACATCAATACAATTTGTTGTGGTGGTGGTATAACATATGGGAGTGGTCATCTCCCCACCCATTGGCATCTGATTAAGGTGGAAATTTTCTCGTTCATTTGTCCTTATTCAATCCTCCCTTAGTTGATGAGGAATTTATTCATTTCACAACCTGACTTTTAGCTCTTCATCTCCTAGGGTTAGGTTTTTGGATGTCTAGGGTTTTTGACATTCCTGTTTATTGTAAAAATTCCTTGAGAGCCTCATTTTAATCATCTTCTAGCGAATGAGTGCAGTCGTCACATCTCTTCTTAGAGATAAGCTGCCACCATTCTAGCAAGCTTGTTTTCCGCTACATTTTACAGTTTCAGCTTATTTCCTTATTAAATAGAAACCAATTTTACTGTATATATGTTATTATGTGTTAAGCATCTTTTGATAATAATTTTTATTCATTTCATTATGCTCATAAAATTCAGATCATCAGGGTTGAAATCACATGAACATTTGAACCTTGTAAGGGTATGTATGTTGAATAGACATTTCTTCTATTATACCATCTGTAAAAATATGCTACGCACTCACAATTTTATGAAAATTATGATTTGTTTGTCTATTTTGTAGTGTCATTGTCATTTTTCCATGTTTGGTTGTGTGAACCATGAATTCCCCTATGACTTGTGGCATGCCATATCAAAATTGTCTTCATTTGTATGTTGTATCACATCAAGGGAGATTCATATGGCTAACATTCCATGGTGGCCTAGAGAGACAACTGTGATTTTCTGTATGTCTGAGAAGGGACTACCCACGATTTTTATGGAGTTACAAGTCCATATTCTAATTCACCTACCTAATTAAGTTGAATTAGTTGGGGTTGTCTCATGTAATGGGATGTTTTTCTTGGAGAAGTACATGAACAAATTGAAGGGGTTTGTTTGATAAAGGGAAAAAATAGAGGGCTCTATGGTAGAGGGGTACATAGTATATGAGTTGTTGTATTATGCTAGTGAGTACATCAAGAAAATTTATGACACACTAGGGGAAATGGTTTGGGATGACCAACGACACGAGGACAAAAGGAAAGGGGAGATACTCCAAACAAACAGAAAAATATTCTTGATAAAGAGAAATTCATTTATATTTTTTCAAATTTGTATGGCGAAATTTTATACACTAAAGTTGATAATATATATTTGATCTCATACTATCCATTTTGAAATTTTTTATACATCAACAAATTTATAAATTGATTTCATCAATAAATTTTTTCTTTACAGCACAAAGGAAACATGACCATGGATCACATTGTATGAAGACAAAAGAAGGAAATGTGACAATGATAGGAAATAATTCAGATGGTTGAATGGAAGAAGCATGTCTTATCCTAATGATTTAAATTAAAACATGCCAAAATTATGTCCCAACAGTTGAGTGGCTCACCAAATACAAGATAAATGTGTGGTTTCTAGTTGTAACCCTTGAGGAGAATATCAATGTGCACTAAACATAGCGATCAAGTGTAGAAACTTTTTAATAACCTCTATGAGTAGCATGTTCAATTTATAATATATTGCACATTTGAATTGTAACATGTATTATGGCTTTATTAATGATTGGGTTATTAGACATATGAAAACATCCTTTGTTTTCATTTTTACAAGTGTATTTGTTCCCATCTATTTGTGAATATGGACATCATTTTTTTACTGAGTATGTCGATGATTGACACATCACACAAGATTGTGGAGTGGAGGTCAAGTTCAACCAATCTAGTCATGCTATCCACCATAATCAAAACCTAATAGAGGGGAATTCAGGTTACATTGGAAAGATACAATAGATCACACAAGTGGACTTCCCATCTTTTGAATGTGTATTATCCCACATCCCATCTAAGTGTCAAATGATGAAACCACTACCACATTGTCATTGTGAGATATACCACTATAAACATGTACCAACCTGTACCAACAACTTGTAACCAACCTATGCCACTGACCTATACCCATCATGTATCTGTACTTATCATGTACCAACAAAACCAATAGGTACATGACCTGTCTGTTCTGCAGCTTTAGTATGTATGCGTCCTTTATATACTACATCCTATGTATGTACGTGGTCTGTCTATACTACAACTTGTGTATGCCTTCTAAAACTAGGGTTTTCACCTTCCTGAATAACTTTGACCCTTTGTTTCTTCTGTCACATCAACCTACAACTTGTCCCAACCTGTACCAATCAACCTGTACAAATCAACTTGTACTATCAACCATGTAAATCAATCACTCACACAACATGTACTATCAAAAGTGCATCAACTATGCATATCACAATACCTCATAACCATCACCAAGACCAAGATGTGATTTTACTAATATATCACGATATCTATGCCAGATCATCCATATATCATGTGTCAACAATACTACTAGGAAGTGCCTCTAAACATGTACCAGACATGTACCAATCATGTGTCACCAACACTACTAGCAAGTTCCTCTAACAATTCACCACACATGTACCAATCATGTATCAACAAGTCATACTATGACTCATCAAGATGTACCAACATCACCATACCATACACCTATTGGCAGCCAATTTTCTTTTTATCTTATCCTTATAAAGCTGCCTACACCAGTGTTTTTCAACCCTTGATTTTCATCGCAATCTTTGGATAGAAAAACAACACTATTTCACACACATGTCTTTGTCCTCATTTTCACGACTACAAGCGTGAAAACATTAATTACGAAGTCACATTAAAATCATCACTGGATTGTTATGGTCACTCTTGTCTATATGTTCACTGCATTTCCAATTTAATTATAGTCGCACAGTTGGCAAGACTCCAAGATCTTTACTCATTTGGCGTTCTTTAATTGTTAATATGACTTCATTTTTATAAGACTGTGATGATATTCTTATGATCGAGTTTTTGATACATTGGTGTTTTAATGTTCTATAGTATTTCATCCATTTTCTCGACATGTTGGTTTCATGAAAACGCATTTACGTTTGGTTAAACCCTTGGTAATGATTTCATACAACACATATGTGATATGATCGAACCCTTGGTGTTGATTTTGAATCATTGTTTTGGTTTTAAAACTATGCTAAAACTATTGCTTGCACAAATTTTTGGTCGACTTACCATAGTTTTTATTTATGATTTGAATGGCATATTTTTTGACTTATGCAATAGTGATTTGAATCGTTAGATGCGCCATCGGTTGTACTTATGAAATGACTATTTTGCATGGGCTGATCTAGCTCCACCACCCTCGCACATACTGTCATTAATGCCTTTCCCCTATCCCAGGTCATCTCTGTTGACGTTTGGGTAAGCCTGTGTGCTATCAATCCTGCGAATACCCTATTCGAACCCTAGCTGTAAATCCTTGCCCACTGTGTACTCTATTCTATGTCACCGGTTGTGCGCATAGAGCCAAATGGTAGCCAAACTCTGTTGCTATTCAATAATGCCCGAAAATATTTGGAAGATGGTGGTAGGCTGGTGTTTATCCAAAGGTTCGGGGGTTTTAACCTTTCGGTTGCCCAACAATTCACCCTCACCTTCGATGGGTGTAGGGCTAATGTTAGAGACATAAAACTCGAGCTCAATGAGGAATTCATGAGCTTAGCTACAGGACTACCGGCTTCAAGGAAACGTTGGTTTAAAAACTCCAAAGTAGATGAGCTGCCGTGGATTCTCCTTTTCACATCAAGAAAAATTGTTTCCTGTGATAAAGGTATGCCCATCACTACCCTCAAACCTAGGTGGCACGATCTTTTGGTAATTATTAAATCATTTGTGACTTGCGAAGGTCGATATGGCTTGGTATTTTTGTATCATCTCCAGTTATTGATGAATTTTATAGGCTATCCTTTGAAAATGCCACATTACTTCTTGTGTAGTCTTTACAAGATCTCTAAAAGATTCAAGCATGAGAAGGCTGATAGCATCCTTTTCCATCACGGCTTGATCAAAGTTATAGTCATCCATCATTTGAGCCTTCATGGTGATAGTTGGCAGGCCTTCCTATCCAGGAATGTCTTTGCCACCCCTAAGTTTGTCCAAGTGGACAAGGTTGTGATTACAGAAACTATGGTTGGACCAGCCGTGCCACTTCACATCCTTCTACCCCCTGTCAAACCCTCATATTACCCTGACATCGACCTACCCGATACCATAGCCAACCCCTACACTAAAGACAAGACTGAGGCTGTAAAGAAGCCTGTGAGGAAGAAACGTAGAGGTGACACTACGGTCAATAGTAAGGGGAAGAAACATGCTCGATGGATATCGAGATGCACTAGGAATAAACCTAAGCCAAACGTTGATCAAAAACCTATCATGATGAGTGAGGACTCGGACTCTGATATTGGCATTTCCTAGCCAAGGATTACCCCTATTCCCATGANTGCCTCAAGAACGACCCTAATTACCCTGGAATCAAGATGCATAAGGAAACCCCTGGTAATTTGAACAAACCCTCACCTGTGATATCAAAGCCCGAGCAACCATCACGTATCCAATGTAATGCTTGGTTAGAATGTTATTACACCAACGTTCTCCTATTGGAATCAAAGATCAAATCATTAGAGGAATGGGTGATAGTGTTGGCGAAGGAGAATGACAAGATACAAGCCAATGAGAAGAAGCAAAAAACCACCGGTTCGATTGTCTTCAGAAATGTTGAAGCAATAACGGCCTTTGTAAATTCAAAATTATCATGACCAAGTTACCGAGGTATGTGTTTGGACATCGATTTTTCTTTGTGAGTTTGTTTGAATTAATATAATCGATTGGATTTGATTTCAATTAGCTCTGTTCATTTTAATACATTTGAAATGATTCTATTATAGTTCGATCATCAAAAACGATTTTGTTGTGGATCCTGTACAGTAGATTCATTTTGCTAAACTCAAATATAGATATGATTTGGTTATGCGATTTTGTTGTGCTCAGATTAGTATACGTGATTGAGTTGTTTGTGATTTTGTTTGGTTTGCTTTGAAACAAGTTTGTTTCATTTTAATAAATATTCTCGTTTGGAGTTTGATTGCATTCGATCTGTACAGAGAATTTCTTTGCTAAAATCGTGTAACTGTGTGATACAATTTAGCATATCGATTGTGTCTGCCCCAATATAGTTCAATTGATTTCTTATGGTTCAATTTTGAAATCATTTTGTATGCTTGAATTAGCATGGTCTTTCATGAATGCAATGCATCAATATTAAAAGATTGGTTTGCTTAAATCTTGTGGTGATTGATACGATTTTGCATAACGATTGTGTCAGCCCCAAACTGTTTCGATTCGTTCTTGTTTGATTTGATTTGCAAATGATTGTTGCGTGCCTTAAGTTAGCATAATTACTTATATGGGTTGGATTGATATCGAAGATACATTTAATACTGCTCTGTTAGTTTTGATTTTGAAAATCGATTCTGTCAAGATCGGATTGGCATATTTTGTCTCTATTGAATTCGTATCAAAGACTTGGTTAAATCGATTATAGTCTATTTTGGAATTGGTTCAAGAGATGATTTCATTGGTTCCCAACTGTCAATCGATTCTGTCTGCTCCCAATTGGCAATAACAAACGTTTGAAATTTTTTCATATACTCCTGTCACCGTTCAGTTAGGAAACCGCGATCTCATTTGTTTCAATTTGCATACAAGTTTGATTTGTTGTGGTATGAATAATTCACTCTGTTTGGAATTAGTAATTAAAGATTTGGTTTTATGAATCGAATATAATTCTGTTAAGTTTTGGATTGATTTTAAAATGATTCCGTGCTCAAATTAGACCATCTACAGAATCGCAAGATTCTGTAGCTAGTCTTAAAAATTAGATTTTTGTCAATTTTATTAATAAAATATTATCTAAACTTCTGTATTCTTGTCTACTTACAGGTACCTATGAATTTCATTGACAAATGGGACATGTTGTAGCGGTTTAGATATAGTTTTTAGTTTTTAGTCATAGGCAAAAATAGGGATTTGGGATATTATCCCTAGATTTTTTGTAAATTGTTTTGATAATTCCCACGGGGATGTTTTACCCTGTGGGAGGTCTTTAAATACTTGGTATTTTTTGTAATAGACCCATCATTATCACTGTTGGGAGAACCATACTATGGATTTATAATAATACAGACTGAGATGAAAGTTGATGTCTTGTAACAACTTTCGCTTTCAATATATCAAACTTTTGTTTCAAGTTTTCTCCATATCAGTTTGCAATTAATTATCGACTACTTTAGCTATCGTAATTCATTGCAGGGTGATGTGATTTGGTTTATATGTTGTCCATGTCTGATCTCTCTTATTTAAAAACACAACAATTACTCTATTTCAATTTAATGAATACAGGCTTATCTTTTTCGTTAATTGAATTGTATTGTACAAATTTTGCACAAGGATTTATCTGACTACAATAATTTGTTAATTATAAGATCACTGTAATTTTTTATGTTTTGTTTTTCCTGTCATTTATATTTGAAGAGAAAAACTGCTTCTTGTTTACGAGAAGATCATGGAGAATCTAGTGCGGGTTTCCTCCCTCCGAACAACTATATCAATTATTGCATACATGACAAACCTGAAGCGTTACTTTAGATCAAATTGTTATTTGTTATTTGATAGTTAGTTGATTAGTGTAATTTAAGTAGTTTAGATAGATATATATAGATAGATAGATTTATAGTTAGAGTTATTATTTTAGTTGCTTAGTTTAGACAGTTTTTTATTTAATTTCTTTCTCATAAAATTATAAAAATCAAAAAACAATAGTTTCACTGTCTTAGGACAGTTTACTAATGATTTTTGCAGGTTTCATTTAAATCTGTAATCTATAAATATTGTATATTTGTAACTAGATCTGATTTTGTTGATAATTGAACACTAAAATTAATAGAATTATAGTTGTATGATTTAGGTAATAGATTGTATATATGTACTTTAGATTTGTTTATTAGTTTGCTTTAATTATTGTTTTCATTTAGATTAGTTTCTTAGTGTAGTTTTCTTTTGTGTTCCTAGGACTTAGATTGGCTAACGAAGCCGCTAAACCCGTCAGGGTGGTTCATCCCAAACGGCTTAGGTTATTTAGACAACCCCGAACCGGATCCACTCTTCCAGTTGGCGAGCGTTCATTTTTTCCCATCAACAAATGGCGCTAGAATGAGGGCCTAAAATTTATTAATGGCATGAGGCGGTCGTAAGACTCCTCCACCACCTAATCGCTCACCTATAGTGAAAAGAAGTCATTCGAACGATAACATCCCCCCTCAAACAACAACCACATCAAACGACAATCCACCTATCATAGTTGAGCCAGCAACCCCAAATCCTACAGGTGGTGACATACAAGAGATTGTTCGCCAATCTCTCATAAGAACACATAGTGCTTTGGCCCGTTTAAGGAAACAAAATTGACCTTTAGACCAACCTTTAGATTTCTCTAATATCAGAGAACAACTTGGAGGCACTAACCTCACTGTGAACTCTATAGATCCAATCCTCACTCCTGCTGCAGAGGGATCTGGAATACCTCCCTCACCACCTCCATCATCTCCTTCTTCTTCTGGAGAAGACTCTTCTGACGAAGGCAGTTCCTTTTCTCAGCCTTCCACACTACCTACTTCAATGGCCAACCAGAAAAATCCTGCCAGACCTTGGCTCGACCAGGATGTAGTAGTCGTACCTGGGGCATAGTACCCCTTACCCAAACATCCAAAGAAGTGGCTTCCCAAGTTTGACCCTGACTCTAAACAGATCTCCGAAGATCACATTAAAAAGTTTATGTTAGCCATAAGACTCCGCAATGTCGAGCATGAAGAAATAGTCTGTAGGTTGTTCCCCTATACTTTCGAGGGCAATGGATCTACATGGTACTTTGCCCAACAACCCCATACCATCGTGTCTTGGGAAAAGTTTGAATCCTGCTTTTTGGAAAAGTTCAGAGATGATAAAACTCCAGAAGTTCTAGTTATGGAGCTTTCTAGCTTAAGAATGAACCCAAAAGAGAAAATTAAAGACTTTAATCAAAGATTCTTAACACTTAAGAACCGAATCCCTATGGATTCCATGCCTGCCGAGAATCTTATCATAGCATACTATACTAAAGCACTGCATCAAAGTATAGCCATTTGGGTTAAACAATATAAGAAATCCACGTTGTTAGAGGCCTTCGAGGAAGCCATCCAAATTGAAAAAGACATACTTAGTCTAAAAGACACTACTAGCAATGAAACAGAAACTAGTTCTTCTTCCAAAAAGAAGATCGAAATCCTCCCTAGACCTACTCAAAATAAAACACAACCTGAAAGCTCTGATTTAGAAAACTTAACTAAAGTCATTCAAAAACTGTCAAATCAAGTCATAGATTTAAAAAGGATGGCTGAAGAAGCTTCTTCGAGCAAATGGCCTTACAAACCCCCATTCAAGAAGCCTTTTCCCACCAACCGACCTAATCCTACTACTGAGGGCCTTAATATAGAAAGCCTGCAATACGCCCTACAAACAATTCTAGAAGCTCAGGATAACTTTATGCCTCCGGAGATTCCTAAGGAAGTTGTTGAGCAAGAGATAGTTCAAGAAGAAGAACCTTCTCCGAACATTTTTGGACACTTCTCGGATATCATCTTTCAAGCTAACTTCGAGACAATTCATCGCTACAATACTANAAGACAACGAACAAACCTTCTTCTGAAAACACTATGACTTTGCCCCCAAAGCAATCTAAACCAGTTGAGACTAAACTGAATCATGTAAACCCCAACTTAGATTATGATTTAGTTGAAGATCTTAAAAAGTTAAGGGCTAACATTTATGTTTATGAGTTATTGAAATTTTCGTTTCTGCTACAAAAAATGTTACAGAACATCTTAGAGAATAGCAAAAATGGTAATCCAACTAGTAACAAGGTTGTTCAGAACAAATTTCCTCAGAAGACTTCCACTAAGAATAACCCTAATCCTCAAGATAAAGGAAGCCTTCCTGTAAATAATGTAAATAATGTAGATAAATTATCTTTAGAAACTACGAGTAAAAAGTCACAAACTACTACCCTTAGCACTCGCAAGAATGTACCTCCATTTTTGTTAACTTTCGAAATCTTTAATAGAAACGTGCACAATTTTATGGTAGATTCAGGAGCGACATCCAATATAATTCCATGGTCTGTATGTCAGAAGATTAATGCTAAGGTTGAACCATGCACATTAAAAATCATCCAACTTGATTGAACTAATGTTAAAATTATAGGCGAATTAAGGAATGTGCTTATAAGATTATCGTCTAAACCCAAGGTTCATCAAGTAATTGATATTATCATTGTGGATATTCCAGAAGTGTACGGTATGTTTTTAAGCAAGGACTAGTCAGAGCAACTACATGGCTATTTTGCGACGGTTTGGTCTCACCTGTGGCTTCCAGAGAATGGCAAGCCCAACAAGATCAAGGTAAACCGTGAAGGCTACCTTAAGTTCACAGTCACAGATTTGAACGATCCCAATGAACCATTTACACCTTCTGCCAATTCACCCAAAATACAAGGGATGAATACCTTTTTCGGCAATTTCATTGTCGAGACTTCAACTATCACCAATCCAGAACAGCAGTCCGAGATTGTAGCATATGTGCAGCAAACAACTTCTACACAATGGTCTCATGTACCCGATAAAAATCAAATTTGTTCTCTTTATTTTGACGGGTCAAAGTCCAAAGAAGGAGCTGGTGCAGGCTGCGTTATTATCGATTTGGCAGGTAACAAAACCCTAATTGCATGTAGGTTAGAATTCGAATGTACTAATAACACAGCAAAATATGAGGCTTTATTGCAGGGCCTCAGAAAAGATTTAGACATGAACATTCAAAACTTGGTTGTCTTTGGCAATTCCGAGATCGTGGTTAGACAGGTAAGAGATTCTATCCACTGTCTGTCTCCGCATCTTAAAAGCTACCAATCCGAGGTATGGAATTTAATGAATAAATTTTTTGCTTTCAATATAAATTCTATTCCTAGATTGAATAATGTTGAAGCTGATCTATTAGCTAACGTAGCTTCTAAACTCTTTCTTGTAGAAGGCTTGTCCCCAGACGCATTCTCCGTCGAACTATTGTTCAAGCCATCCGTTTCCAACAACATCATGAATTGGAGAGTCTTCGACGACGATCAATAGATTATTAGCTTATTGCATATGGAAGAAACTTTTCAAGGCGCGGTGAGCGACAAATGCACTCACAATGACAATTTGCATGATTTCATGGTAATACCAGATCCGAGAACTCTTGAATCTTCATCGGACATGGTAAATTCGATCCCTAAATCTGTAGTTAGAATAGAGAAATTTTACGATCTCCAAGATAAATTCAAAAAATCGATCAACTGTAAAACCAATAGTTCCTCATTATCATTTGAAAAAGTGAACTTAGGAACTAATGACAATCCACAGTGCATTAATTTAGGGGTTGGGTGTTTTGAACAAGAAAAAAATGAATTTATTAAATTATTTAAAGAATTTAAAGTTGTTTTTGCGTGGACGTATGATGACCTTAAAAATTTTGACCCTAACATCATACAACATGTTATTCCTATGAAACCCCAAACTTTGCCCTTTCAACAGAAATTAAGAAAAATGCACCCTAAGCTCGAATCGACCGTGAAAAAAGAATTGAATAAACTCCTTAATGCTAAGATAATTTTCCTAGTTAGGCACACTCAATGGGTTTCTAACCTTGTCCATGTCTAGAAGAAAAGTGGGGAAATCCGACTTTGCGTCGATTTTCGAAACCTTAATAGAGCGTCTGATAAAGACAACTATCCTATCCCACCCATGGAACAGATCCTTCAATAGGTATCTGGTTCTGAAAGGCTGTCCTTATTGGATGGTTTTTCGGGGTACAACCAAGTCCTAATGTCTCCTCTAGACCAACTTAAAACTACCTTCCGCACCCCATGGGGCACCTACACTTATCAGAAAATGCCCTTTGGATTGGTTAATGCCAGTGCCACTTTCCAGAGAGCGGTGGATATCATTTTTCGAGGCTTAATCAATCAACCCGTCGCAGTTTACTTAGATGATGTTACTGTATTTTAAAAAAAAAAACTGATCATCTAGCTGATTTAAGAGCCATTCTACAACGATGTCGTAAGTAAGACATTTCCTTGAATCCTAAAAAATCCATATTTGCAGTAGGACAGGGTAAACTCTTAGGATTTATTGTGTCAAGAAAAGGGATGATTATTGACCCTGAGAGGACTCAAGTCATCTCGAAACTTCCCCCTCCTACATCCAAAAAGTCTATGCAGTCTTTCTTAGGCCAGATAAACTTCGTGAGAAGATTCGTCCCCAGTTTCTTTGAAATGGTGAGACCCTTATAGAATTTAATTAAGAAAGATGCACAATATCATTGGGGACCCTTAGAAAATCAATATTTTAATGCAATAAAGAAGGCTATAATAGATGCTCCTTCTCTCATGAGCCCCGAATTTTCCCAAGATTTCACACTCTACACTTTTGCTTCTGACCGTTCCTATGCGGCAGTCCTAACTCAAAAGAACACGGAAAACAATGAAGTACCCATTGCCTTTATGAGCTCTGCTTTCAAAGGCGCAGAAATAAATTACCCAATGATAGATCAGCAAGCCTACGCTATTTTCAAAGCAGTCAAACACTTCCAGTCTTATCTTTTGAAATCTAGGACGAAGATTATTTTCCCTTATCCAGCCGTCAGGAACCTATTAGTGCAGAAGGAACTAGGTGAAAAGAGGGTGAACTGGGTTACCTCCTTGCAGGATCATGACATAGAAATCACCCCATCTCAGATAGTGAGAGGCCAAGGGTTATGCAAGTTAGTTGCTAACTCAGCAGCAGGACAACAAGAAGAAGACGATATGTCAAACCTAGGACAACACAATCAAAATGCAATCTGTTGTGCACAAAACTCTGTCAGTCCATGGTATGATGATATAAAATTCTGCCTTAAGATTAAATTCTGCCTCCTTTCATTTGGTTAATGGTATTCTGTTTCATCAAAATTTTGATGGTGTACTGATGCGCTGTCTTGAGAAAGACGAAGCAGAAAAAGTCTTACTAGAGTTGCATGCAGGAGAAGCTGGTGGGCATTTCGGTGGTGACACCACTTCATATAAAGTTTTGAGAGTGGGTTATTACTGGCCCACACTTTTTATAGACGCCCATGCGTTGTGTCGCAAGTGTATTATTTGTCAAAAAGCATCAGGGCAGTTACAGAAACCAGCCTTTCCTTTGTAGCCTGTTTCAGTAGACTCTCCTTTTCAGCAATGGGGCCTTGATATTATAGGTCCAATCAATCCACCATCCTCAAAGAAACATAAGTTTATCATAAAAGCCACATATTATTTCACCAGATGGTCTAAAGCTACCGCATTAAGAACTGTCAATACTAGTCAGGTAATTGCCTTTCTAAATTCAAATATTATCACTCGTTTTGGTATCCCTGACTGTTTAGTATTCGATAACGCTTCTTAATTTTCATCTCTTGAGATGAGCGAGTTCGCTTTAGAAAAAGGAATTAAATTGAAGTATTCTACCAGCTATTACGCCCAGGGCAATGGATTAGTAGAATCAATAAATAAGAATCTGATTAAAATTATCAAGAGAACGGTATTTGAGAATCACAAAAACTGGCACAATGCACTGTTAAACGCAATCTAGGCTGATAGGGTAACACCAAAGACTGTTGTAGGTAACTCCCCATTTTTTCTCGTTTATGGTAGAGAAGCAATTCTGCCACCACACATTCTTCTTCCCTCACTACAACTATCACAGAAAATACAAGAAGAAGATTGTCCCCCTTTGGAAAACCAAATTAATGCTTTAATGAAACTAGAAGAGGTAAGAGCCCAAGCTAAATGTAAGTTAGATCAGCATCAATTAGTGGTCCAAAGCTGGTTTGATTCTAACTCTGCCTCTGATAGGAACTTCAAAGTAGGTGATCTTGTCTTGAAATGGGACAAACTGCTTGAGTGAAAGGGAGAACACATGAAATCTCAGAACTTATGGCTTGGACCGTTTTTAATTGCTGAAAAATTGGGTCCCAGCTCTTTCCGATTGCAAAATCTAGAGGGGTATCCTGACACCTATCCGGTGAATGGCCAAGCTCTAAAAAGATATTTTGCTTGATGACAACTCTTTGTATACTATGTACATATTTTTCTTTTGTTGTTTTGGTTTTGATCTTTTTCCTTTGCGCTTATCAGTTTTGCTTTTGGAAATATACATACCTACATGCTGAACTATTCAGGCAAAGGAAAGCAGAAAATTCTTTCACTAAAATGACTTTTGAAAAATTATGTAAACATCAATTGTATACTTCTGAAATTTACATCCCTATTGGAACAAACTATTGTTTGAAAGAAGTTAACTGATTTCGATTTGTGAGTAAAGGCTATCGTGATCATCTATTATTTTCTTACAATGTCCTTGTTCCTTAAGGGAACGACTCAGAAGAT
>JASDQU010010363.1:12661-27982 GCA_032191745.1 Picea mariana | reverse complement strand
AAATTCCAACCATGATAAGGAGGCCAAAGGTTAGGATATTAGAGTTGGTAATGCAAAGACAGAATCCAATGGACACAAGGCCAGAGGGGAGATAGAAACATTGATAGAGATTGTGGGAAGCCTGAAAATAGAAGTGAAGAGTTACAAAAAATACAATGAGATACTGATAAGAGAAAAAAGTTAGATAAATTATCAAGTGATGAAAAGCTTAAATTAGTTGCAGAGGCAAACAAAGAATGGATCAAACTCAAAAAAAGAGAAAGAGGGAAGATATTATGAAAGAAGAGATGGTCGCAAAAGAACTGGTTATTCAAGAACATAGATGATCTTAGGGGATAAATTTCGCTCGTGGGCTAATTTTCCATGGTTTTTCCCAAAATAAGATTCGCTATTCTAAAAATGATTCGCCAAATTCTAAAGGATAAAATTATTTTACTTTAAAAATTGCCCAAATTTTATACAAACTATATAAAATCCTTAGACATTGGAATATTTTTACAAAAATATCGCCAAACATTCTATAGTTTACATATGAAGGATTAGTAAGATTCGCCAAGGTCTATACATTTTAAAATAAATTTAAATCCTTAAAATCATCCCTGTGAATCAAGAAGTTGTAGGAGAACTCATAGGAATCACTCACCTCCCTATTCAACAAGGAAATTTTGTGCATCTGAAGATTCCATAAGTAACCCAGAGGTGTCTCCTGTTAGGCACCAAAGAAGAAGACATGAATTGGACAGTTTTCAAGGAGAATTGAGGAAGCTTTAGCCACCATCCTTTGATGGTGAAAGAGAAAGGGAAGATGATGTTGAAGCATGGTTTCTTGGACTCAGGAGATATTTTCAATTGCATAACTCCTCATCAAACCTAGAAACCATAATTGCCACATATCATTTACATGGGAAAGATGTTATGTGGTGGGATCAATTGAAACAAGTTGAGCACATTAATGAGAATATGATCACTTGGAAGAAGTTTAAGAAATATTTTCAAAAGGAGTACCTTTCAAAGCACTTCCATGACAAGAAAATGTAGGATTTCTTTGAAATTAGGTTGGGAAACATGACCATGGAAGAGTGTGTAAAGAAGTTTATGGGGTTGTTAAAGTATGTCGGGTTCATAAAAGATGAGAAGGCGAAATTACATATGTTTTTAAGTGGAATTCCATCCTTTCATAAAGAGAAGATTCAATATGATGAACCTAGGACTTTGACTGAGACCATCAGGAAGGATAAGTACCTATATGAGCAAGGAAATGGCAGAGAGTCCATGTAGAAATATTGAAAGGAGAAGAAGGAGAAGTATGATCAGAGAAAGAAGGGATTACAACCTCCTTTCAATAGAACTATCCCGAATAAAAATCATCAATACCAATATGCTAAGGATGAATCCAAGAGAAAATACTCCTTGGGAAAAAGGGGAAGACCACCAATCTAATGTTGGGGATGAAAGGAATATCGCATGTACAAGGATTTATCGCACAGAAAGGATAAAGTGAAGACCATGCACAACATCCAAGAGGCTACAAAAGTAAAAGACATGGGAAGCATTTATGCAACCTTAGATGATCAACAAGAAGAGTACCAATCCAATATGATCAAGGTGGAAGGTAAGATCATTAATCATCCTATTGATATTTTAATTGATTCGGGAGAAATTCATTGTTACATTGATCCTAAAATATTAGATAGATTAATTTTGGAGAAAAGTAAGCTTGGAAAATCAAGTTTGGTTTAGCTAGCCATTGGAACTAAAAGGAGAATCCATGATATGGTCATAGGTTGTTCGATAAGTCTTAATGGTGTGAATACTAATGTTGATCTAAATAGTATACCATTGGGCTCTTATTATATTCTAATTGGAATGGATTGTTTGGACAAGCAACATGTTGTCCTAGATTGTCATAACAAGACATTTACATGTCTTCATGAAGAAGGAAAACAAATAACTGTGAAAGGAGTTCCAAGACCCATCTCTATAAGGGAGATTTCAGGCTTACATCTAAAGAGATGTTTCAGAAAAGGATGGCAATTGTATGCAGCCCATGTGGAGGAGCTAGAAAATAAAAAGGGTCCAATCCTTGAAGAATTATTGGTACTACAAGAATTTGAAGATGTATTCCAAGAAATACTAGGTCTTCCACCAAAGTGGGAGATAGATTTCTCTATTCATTTAGTGTTAGGATTTACCCTGGTATCAAAAACACCTTACAGAATGAGTAGAATAGAATTAAAAGAATTAAAAATGCAGTCAGAAGAATTGTTGAAGAAAGGGTACATGCATCCAACTGTTTCACCTTGGGGAGAACCAATACTCTTTGTCAAAAATAAGGGTGTAACTTTGAGGCTGTGTATTGACTTTCAACAACTGAATAAATCCATTGTATGGAACAAGTACCCTCTACCAAGAATTGATGACCTCTTTGATCAACTAATAAGGGAAAATATGTTTTCAAAGATATACTTGAGATTGAGATATCATTAGGTAAGAATCAAGGAAGAAGACATCCATAAGACAACCTTTATAACCAGGTATTGGAATTATGAATTTGTGGTGGTTCTATTTGGACTGTCCAATGCACCAGTTGTCTTTATGTGCTTAAAGAATGGCATATTCATAAATCATTTATGAACACCCAACAATAGGTACACCTTGCCCCATCACAAATGGGACAGTATCAAAATCTAGGGCCCATTCACCCTAGAAACCCGACGGATCGCAATATCCGTCTCTCTAGAAAAGAATAAATTATTTGGCAAATGCATGGTTGTCAATACAATGCACTCCCTAAATCTATTCCCACCACTTCGGATGTAGCTCCAGCTATAGTCGGACAACCCTTGATAATTCCATGCCCTAGCACTGAACCTACCATTCATGTTCTCTCATTTAGTTACAATGGAATGTCCACAACCCTCAGGCTAGGGAAGAACAAAATTATAGTTTGGTTGATGACTTGGCACAGTCTCCTATAGCTATGTCTGTATTGAAGGTCCTCAAAACCTATCCAACTCAATGGAAATCCTTACTTTCCTCCTTGGGGGAAGTTGACCCAAATGATACTAGACTCATCATATTTGATATAGATTTGGAAGAACCTCGTCTCCCCACTTTGGTAGCTTTCCAGATACCAGTCAAGATTCATAATATCATGATACATTAGTGTATCATTTATGAAGGGGTATCCACATCATGTCCAAATATTTATGGTAGAAACTTGGCTCCCATGATCTTGTACCATCCACCATCACTTTAAGAGCCTATGATGGTCAACCATCCTCCCCTTAAGGGCTCTTTCAAAATATCCTCATCAAAATCAGGGGAAAAACCATCCTCTTAGACATTGAGGTTATTAACGTCACACTTGATTACAATATATTGTTTGGATGTAGCTACATGTACTCTATGAAGGTAATGGCCTCTTTTGTGTTTCAAACAATGATGTTCCCCCACAATGGGAAAATCATCACCATCAACCAAATCACACATTATAAGCCTAACCATTCCCCTAACATCGATAACATCTTACCTCTTGTTCACACTAGTTTTGATTATTATTCACTCATTGACATGGGGCCTAGAGTATTCAAGGACCCATCCTTGCTGGGGGAATACCATGGAGCACCACTTCTCATACACTCTTCAACACAAGTGTGTTTAGTATCTTCTAATGAAACTAACATCGGAGACACCATTCCTCCCACAGAGGCCTCTCCATAACTTGACGTCCCACCAGTTGAAGAAATTTTACCACAAGGATTAACTGAGAACCCTACCACACCACTTATCCCTAATTTCCCCCTCCCCCAGGGGAAAATCCTGGTTTGGGAGACAATTCCCCAAGCCATCACTCAAATTCCCTTCTTCTACCCCCCACTGGGAGCATAATATTTTCAGATAGCCACAATGCTTACCCTTCCCAACATGGTTCTTTCCATACCTATATGGTATCTACACCCAATCGCGATGGTTCCTCAACCATCTCTCCCTCCTTAGTCAGAGCGAATCTCGATACATATTCCAGTACTAACTCCAGCCACGCCACCGTTACCCCTAATCACCAACACTAATTCCATGGCTAGGGTAGACAGAAGAATAAAGGGCCCACAACTCCACTTTCTCCTCAAGTTCAACCTCCTTGCACACTATGAGAAAGAGAGGGCTACCCCACTAATAAATTTTCTTCTCTTCCCGAGTTACGCAATCTGATTCAACTCCCTCGAGAAATCACATGAATCATCTCTTATCCAAGAACCTCTAGTACTACCACAACATCCCCTACTATAGGAATTAAAGGGCTACGAACCAAATTCGATTATGCCATCTGTTCAAAATATGTCCACTAAACTCATCATTGCCCAACTCTACCTTAGCTTCGCTAGACGCTAATGACAGTTCACCAAAAATTTCGGCAATTTCCCTCTCCACCACCACTTTCAGGCACCCATGTCACCTACATCCATTATGTCTCTACCTCAATCCCCAAATAGATGAGATTCCCTTGTGCTCTTTGTGACTCACTTGCTCAGTTTACATACCGATGTCCTTTGATTTTGGCTTACCAAGGTCATCATTCAAACCCTATCCAACCACATCTGACCACCTCACCAAGGGTATTTCCTTCTCTAGACACTGTCAAAATCAACTCCCCTAAAACTGAGGCACTTCCAATCCATCCATGGTTCATACATATACTGTCTGAGTATATTCCCCCAAATCCTCCCAATTCTCAAGATCATTTTCCCAAAGAAATCTTACCCCCTATCGTTGTCTATCACCCATAGTGTCTAGACATTTGGTTTATGTCAAGTGAGCCATCGCACCCAATTTGTGACATCCCCTCTACATATTCACCACTTGAGTAAAATCACATTGTGACAGTCACCCATGTTACCTCTCTGGATCCCCTATATTCTCTCATTTTCCACTACGACGAAGATATCCTGGAGGAACTCACTACCCCCGATTTCCCATGGAATGAGCTCCATCACGGAGCTCTTTTTTGATCACTGGAATCCTTTGACCATCCTAGCCAAGCCTCCATATGTGAAATCAAAACCAAATATTTTATTCTGTCAGGGCATATAGACTGGTTCAACAACCCTATCCCTACCCCAGATGCTTTTGAAGAAGGCAACATGGCTAATATCTTTCCCACTGCCAAAATCAACATTTCCATCAAAGAGGGAATCATAGAAGAAATCACAATCAGTGTCGCATGCTCCCCTGAATAACTCACAACTTCCAAAATTCTCTTTCATGAATACCAGGATATTTTTTCCTAGTCATACACAGATATTCCCAGCCTTGATCCTTCTATACTTGAACATTGCATCGACACATGGCTAGATGTCACCCCAATCCATCAAAATCAACTCCCACTTCATCCATCCAAAGATTTGACTATCAAATTTAAATTTGACAAGTTACGTGCCGCAGGGTTCATATACCCCATTGCGTGTACCTCATAGATTTCCAACCCCATCCTCGTTAACAAAAAATAGGGCACTATTCGCGTCTGCACCAAATTTAGTGATATCAAACATGCTTGTCCCACAGAAAACTTCCCAACCCCTTTCATCAACCAAATTATCGATGACTATGTCAGACACAAGGCCTTATCCTTCATGGATGGGTTCTCAGGGTACAATTAAATTCAAATCCATCCAACAAATCAGTATAAAACCACTTTTACTACCCCATGGGGTACTTTTGCTTATCGTTTCATGCCTTTTGGACTAAAAAATCCAAGTGCTACGTTTCAACGGGCCATGACTTTTGTTTTCCATGATCTTTCTCGCATCTTCCTCGCTTACTTGGACAACCTCACTGCTCGATCAAAGAAACGAACTCAGCATCTATACGACTTACGCATCATCTTTCAATGATGTCGCTAGTACAATTTCCTCTTGAACCCTCTCAATTGTGTATTTTTCATCGCTGTCGGATGCCTTCCTGGGTTCATTGTCTCCCAACACAACATCACAGTGGACCCCCTCAAGGTCCAAGCTATCACATAAATTCCACCACCTAAGAATTTTCACCAACTACAGAGCCTACAAGGCAAAGCCAACTTTTTATGTCACTTTGTCCCATATTAAGACACTCACACGCATGGTTTCCTTCGCTTATTGTATCATGATATCCCATTTTTATGGTGTTGCACCCTTTTTGTCACCTTGGTGAGAAAATAAAAGGTGCTTGCATGCCCAGTTGGGTCTTGCTGGGCAGGACAGCTGTAGAGGAAAGAGTTAGAGAAAGAAAAACAAAACTATAAGCAAGAATTAAACTAGTATCAACTAAAATCAAAAGCATAGGGACATAGAGATAACAAGAATAAAAAGACCCATGTCACCAATGTTTGAGGCTTGATCTATTGATGAAAACAAAGCACCAAGAAGAAAGGGGACTATGAGTCCCTTCTTCCTCCAAGGGAAGGCTCTTGGACCCTCACTAGTAGCTCTTCTTACAACAAGAAAAATGAAAATGGTGATGAAAGAACTTTTTGCAAATCCACTCAATGGAGAGGTGGATTGCTCAATGAAATGGTGCCAATATGCTCTTGTCAAGGATGGAGTCCTTAAAACAATATAGGCGGCATAACATTACTTAGAATTCCTTGAGAAAATGACATGCATTCATGGATTTTTATAGCATTGCTTTGGGCTTTTGTGTAACTACTTTGTAGTGTGAAGAGAGGCCATTTAGGGCATTATTAGGTCTTTGACCAGCCCACCATTCAGATTCAGCCCGGATTTGGAGTTAAAATCGTCTTGGGAGCTGAACCATAAGTGGTTGGGAGGCTGACCACATTCATAAATGCACCGTTTAGTAGGTGCACAGCTTTGTTCGCCAACAGGCATGCATCATGCGCGTATGTGCGATTTCTACGTTCCTGTTACGCACATGCACGCGCGTGTGCCCAACTTCTATAAAGCGCTCTTCAATTTTGCACTACTTTGTATAGTTTTTGGCCTTTTTGAATGTTGTGATATTAATTCAGGGCCATGAATGACTTCATTATTGTTTGATGATGCTGAGTTCTTGTAACCATGTGCAGACGAAATTTCAGTGATAACAGATGGGATTAACATGCCCAAACCACGTTTTATAATTTGAAAGTGACCCCATCCAATTCCCCTTTGATTAGTCCTCCAAACTATGATCACGACTACATCCTCTACTTCTCTGCCTCAGTCATCTCATTAGCAGGAGTTCTCATTCAACTAGGGGATGATGGGTGGGAATATGTCATTTAATACATCAGTAAAAATCTTTCAATACCACCCCTAAAATACAACCATGATGAGAAACTAGCCCTTACAATTGTCCTCGTAGTTCAAAAACTGCATCACTATATCATGCTTCGCACTACCAAAGTCATAACATATTTTAACCCCATGCAGTACTTGCTTAGTCGATGACAGATTAATGGAAAATTTTCCTGATTGATCGTCATTCTTCAGGAATATGACCTAGAGTTATCAACTCCCAAAAGAAAGAAAGTACTCATTCTCACTGAACTCATCAGGACATTTCCCTCAGATGCTAAAGATTCACCCATCAATATGGATTTTCCCAACGAACACCTCTTCTTCATCCCCTCAGATGACCCCTGGTATGGTGACCTCTCTGTCTACCTTCAGACACAGAAGTTTGGGTCTCATCTGTCTCAATACGATGATTGGCACATTCAACATCAGGCCCCTTAATACCTCCTCATAAGAGACATCTTATATTGACGTGGGGTTGACACCATACTCCGTCAATTTCTGACCATCGATGAAAAAGACAAAGTATTGAATGATTTCCATAAGGACGCTTGCGGTGGCCACCTCTCAGGTATGTACACTGCCCAAAATATTATTCGCACAGGCAACTTATGGCCCACATTGTTCCATGACTGTATCTACACTATCAAGAGATGCGACAAATGCCATCTCTATGAAAACAAAGCATGAGCACCACCCACTCTTCTATATCCAATCATCATTGCCGACCCCTTCTTCAAATGGGGCATAGACTTCATGACTTGAAATCCTCCATCAAGTAATGGACACAAGTACATTGTCATGGAAGTAGATTACTTTACCAAATGGGCCAAAGCCATTCCTACCTTCAACAATACCACTGACACAACAATGCATTTTTTCTTCAACCACGTAATCACTTGTTTCATAATTCCACTGCAATTAGTCTCCGATCATGGTAAACACTTTGAGAATGATATCTTCACAGAACTCTCCTCAAATTTAGGCTTCTCCCATGATTTTTCCTCCCCATACTACCCTCAGTCCAACAGATGGGTCGAGGCTCTCAACAAAGTCCTCAAAACCATGCTACAATGTAGTGTCAACAAACATAAGACCAAATGGCATCATATGTTTTTTTAAACATTATGGGCTTATTGCACAACAGTCAAAACTGCCACCAGTTTTACATCATTCCATCTCATCCATGGAATCGAAGCCACCCTCCCCATTGAGTGAAAAATTCCCATGTTACACACCACCATTGAGATATTACCTGACACTTCTCCAATGGAGCAGCGCTTGCTGACCTTAGAGTCATTGGATGAATATTGTCGGTCTTCATTATAGAACAACAAGGCAGCTAAAAAATGGTCCAAATCCACCTTTGACTTGCATGTTAAAATTTGCTCATTTAATGAAGGAGATCTCATCCTACCATACGATATCGCCCATGATACTCTCGATCATGGGAAATTTGAGTCATTATGGCATGGACCCTACATTGTCGAACACTGCCTTACTAAAGACACATACATCCTAGCCTCTCCAGAAGACTATCCTCTCAAAGAACCCATTAATGGGTTGTAATTAAAGAAGTTTTATGCTTGAGCGTAGTCATTCTACCCTAGGCTTTTCTTTGTACACATTTGTAGAGTTTTTAGTCTTCTTTTTTTGCCTCTACTCCTCATTTATGATCCACCATTGATGTTATTTACAGATGCATCCTCCATCAGCCTACCACATCAGTTATGTTGATGGTGCTATATGTTGGACACTAAATCTTGCTTCAACCGCTTGGGCTCTCTACAACCCCTCAGATGAACTAATCCACTCCAATGACATATGTTTGGGCTCAACCACCAACAACCAAGCAAAATATGCAATCGTCATTGGTTTCCTCACCAAGGCCAGTTGTCGCCACTTTCATCACCTTAGCATTTGGTTAGATTCCTAGTTTTTCATCCTGCAACTCAACAATGTATACCGTGTCCGCGATCCTTGCCTCTTTCACAAATACTTGCAAGTTATACTCTTATCTCAAAAATTTGATTCAATTACATTTACACAAATTCCACGAAAATTTAATCAAATAGAAGATAACATGGCTACCCTAGTATTAGATTGGCATTTATCATGTCAAGACATCATTAGATATACATTAATCATGAAACATTAGTAACAACATATAAATTAGACATCATAAACCATCAAAAACATCAACATATGTAAACACCACAAAGATCCAAAACATGTGTATCCATATTTAGAGATATCTCGGTCAAAGTATCATAAATGTTTACAAAAGTAAAAACTATACATCGCCTATAGGCTAGTGAGTCCCCTCACCCCTATAGGTACAAAATGGGTACCCCTTACCCTATACAAAATGGGTATCAACTACCCTGTACAAAATGGTATCGCAAGCCTATATAAATACCAAAAACAAAACTAGCACTCATAGTTCCCCCAGAGCTCCCCCAATAGGTCCTCTGTTAGCAAGAGGTGCCCCACCATCTAGGGGTCCTCCAAGTCTAGGGTGGAGTCGACCTGTCATTGTTTCCCCTGCTACAGCTTCCTAGTGGATCAAGGTTTGCCACTCTACTAGAATACCCACACACTTCTCCAAGATCGTATCATCCTAGATGTGGGCCCAGATTCCCTCTGACACTCCCTGTAACACCTCCTTGAACCGATGATGAATATCCTTCGTCCCCCTGTCGGCCTCTATCCATGGCACATGTGATCGCCCCGCACTTGGATCATCAAACCTACATCTCTAGCCTGCCCTCGGCTCACATGTTGTCTCAACACCACGATCATCTCTCCTACATCACTCTCCTACACGCGGCCCTACTCACGGTGGTTGCACTGGACCCAAGCGCGTCGACTCCCCAGCCATCTCATCCTCACGGCCTCAGGGCCCCATATCTACAAATAAAAAAACCAAAGGTAGAGTCAACATCCATATATATATATAAATATGGTACACTGTCAAAATCAAAAAACATAAATGCACAAACATACCTCTCTAGTCCTAGACCTCTCCAGGAGGCAACTCCATGTCTGGGTTGTGCAAGTACTCCATCCCACCATATGGATACCATAGTATAATCTATGGAATATGATGCCACACACATGCCACCATGGTAGTACAGTAGTCACCACCCTCTCCCCCTCCATGACGTGCCAAAATATGATCCCACTGCATCAATTGTGGCTCCTATGGCCCTACAGGTGGCATCAAAACCCTCAGGCACAACATAGGAATCCTCTCCAAAAACCATGCCACTAGTATGGACCCAAACACAAAATCACCAGAGTTGGTGGTCTGACACTGATGAATCCTCCCCATCATCCTGAGTGCAACATCATCCCCCAGGACAAGAATTCCCCATCTAGGACCCTCTCTACAATCCTCAACTGACCACCTGTGATCCGTTGAGAAGCCAAGTATCCATATATCTACACAACCATGGTCAAGATGCACTAATGCAAGAGCTCGTCCATCACCTTAACATAAACAACCGAACTTGAGATTGGGTTTGGCCCTGTACAATAGCATCGACCCATATCTTTTAGTCTCACATCCCCCGACAATTGTGGGCCAACAGGTAGGGCCATTTCCCGGATGGGGAGCCCCATCAAAAAATATACATCCTCAACAGCTGAGAGTGTCAGATGTTTCCCCCTCACAATGAATCACTGTATATCAACGCTCCACATGGATATCAAATACTGAAGAAGTTGCTCCTGTGACCGTATCAGGGGGAAATTGAAGAACCTGAGCAACAAATAAGCTTCCAAGTGTCTCTAAACACTAGGATCCTCTCTCACTGCCTCTTGGAGGCGCTCCCAGTATCGATTCCTCCAGTGGATTGGCATGATAACTCTCCTATCACACATTTATCACCTGCATCCACACAAAAACACTTGGTCAACACTCATCATTCATCAAAAATATCAAAAAATTCAAAATTTCAACCACCCTTAGCTTCACCTCCAGTGCACGATTTTCACCCCCACATGTGCACACATATTCACATCTGTTCTTTTCATAGCTGCACATTAATTTGCAACTATCAGAGAAACAACTATGTATCAATGCGCAACTGTCACACCAAACAGGTGTGCACACATGCACTGATGCACAAATGTCTCAGAAACAACTACGCATAGTTCTTAGCTATAATTCTAATAGGCACGCATCTCATGCGCACCTATTTTCCCCCCCACACGCCCCTATGCATGACTGTGTCTATCACATCTACACATTATTCATGGTATATGGAATTATACCCATGCATCTGGGTGCAGGTATCCTCCTTCTCCTGCACATTCATGGGCCCACCCCTAAACCTACTCTAGTATGGCCATACGTATGAACCCTACCCACAAATAAGAAAATACATACTATACAAGAGGATGGGACCACTAACTTGACTCTTTCAACTCTTGGATCGGTTGTCTCGATCTCCCGTAATCTCTGAAACTCCTCCAAATAGTCTCGTCAATTCACTATAGTAGCGGGTACAAATGAGGTGGCATTGTGGGCCCACCAACCATATATAGTCCCTTTTTCAAAACATCCACATTCAGTTACAGGATCCCAGAGCCTCTATTTCTCGATTCATCTCAGCTACAGGATCAGGGTCCCACAATCTACACAATCACATTCCCTGGGTCACCATCTGTACTCTCCCCCGAGGGATCATTTTTATCGCATCACGTCCAGGTACGCATGCTCATGTTCAAAATTATCAAATAAGGTGTTATATGTTATTTACCTTTAGTTATTATTCATGTTGGGTATTTGGTTTTCATATGTGCAAGTACTTGGTCATCACAAACAACACAGACTCTTCAGGTACTGGCATGTAATCATTCCCTCTGAATATCAATTTCATCTCCCAGTCACACCCTCCAATGTTTACCTTTAGGATCCTTACATCTAGATCTACAGTACCATCACCTCCATTTCACTTTGGTACTGTCACCCGGTAGCATCCCCCCCACATGAGTTTTCCCATTCATATTTAATTTGACACTCATGTTATTTTTTACCTGCTAGGGATGGGAGTATTGATAGTCTTATGCATTTCCGATAACAAGCCACATATTTATTCTCATCATATTACTAGGTTTCCCAATGGACTCCCTGGCTGTCTCATCTCGGTTCTATTTTGATTGCACCTCTGCATTAGCATTAACCCTCCATTTCATCCACAATCAGTTTGCCCATCTGCAGATTTCCCTCCTTTCATTTACCTCATACAAAAACCCACCCATGGGGCCCTTTTCCTCCACCAATTCTCTCCACAACGTGTGCCCTCACCGGCCAAGCCATATCACATTGGGTACCCATTTCTGTATTTGTACACTCACCCCAACTTATTCTTTATTTTATTTGGTAATTGTAAAAAGCCTTTCTTTCCAACATTTACTTAGATTTTTTTCGTCAACTTCGATGAATTTCCTTTTTCTGGAAACGCAACCCATGTCTCCCTTGGTTGGGGAATCCACTCTCCATTCCCAACATCATTCATAAACCTTGAGTATCCCAAGTCCATGCATCCATGATCTCTAAGTTTTTCCACTTTGTTAGCCTCTGGCACATTTTAACCCCATATTTAGTCGTCCCCATCACACTAGATATAGTTTTATGATTTCTTCAAATCACCCTTCATACATACCCCCAACCAAGGGTAGTCTTGAGTCTCACCACCTCTTGAATTCATTCATGTTCCTTATCAGACCCTGATCTTATTTTCATGGATTTCACAAAGCCCTTTGATTCTTGGAGTTGTGTCTCCCATTTTATCGACACCAACATAGTTTCTAGAAGGGCGACAATATCTTGAATCTCATTACCTTTACAATGAGGAGTCTTGGATGACATAGAGAGAAACATCATTTCTCTTTGATTTCGTTGACCCCCATAAGATTTGACTTCAACAAAATATCATGTTACGGTGGGTCTTACTATGCGATTATTGCAGTTGTTTTATACTAGCCGAAGACCTCTGAATTTGTTAGGCCATCAATGCCTACTAGTCATCGACACTTCTCATAATCATCCTTGACTCTTTTCGTAGTATGTTCACCACCAGAATTTTCATCTATCATTATCAAACCACCCAATAGGGTGCTGCAGTAATCTGAATCAACATACAACTTCAGTTATTGTCTTACATTTTGAGTTACATGACACGAGCATGGGGCATGCCCACCTCGTTTGTATACCAATTTTATTTTTTCTCCCTAGAGAAAGGTTTGGGTCCCACAGTTTCCCCTCTCTCTCTGACGGATCTCTCTTGCAGTTCCTATCATCACTCTTCATTACAATGACACTCTCAGTAAAATAAACATTGATGTATTTCGGCTATACGTATGCTCCTAACCTAAGACATTAGGGGGCATCTGTTATCACTGAAATGCCATCCACAACATTGCATGCAAATGGTTATAGAAATACAACAATGCCAAACAACTATTAGTTCACCTGCAACACCAAAATTCACTTCAAAAGGCAAAAACTATACAATTAGGTAAACATTGACATGCGCAAACTCACTAAAGGAAGTGTGTGCATAGTGCATATGCCAAAGAATCCCTTAGAGTGCACAATGTGCCATATACACGACTATTTATGAGAAAATATGTGCACTCCTATGAATGACACATTTATGGTTCTTGTCAGCCACTCAACCACTTATGGACCAGCTCCCAACTTGATTTTACCTTCATATCTAAGCTACATCTGAATGGGGGGTTGATCAAGGACCAAAGGGTGCCCTAAAGGGCTCCTTGTTCACACTAACCAGTTGGATATTTTCTTGAAGAAATGCTATAAATGGAGGCCATGGGTGCACTGAGAAATTAAGATTTTCATAGTATTGTTATGATGCCTCAATCCTCCCTTGAGAATCCTCTTTTCTCCTTGGAGCATTCTAGAAACATTCCAATAGGCCATTCTACTCACCTCTTGAGGGAATAGGCATTGATTTCTTCATCATTTGCCATTTTTTCCTACCATCGTAAGAAGAGCTCTCCATGAGGGAACTCAAGAGCCCTCCCAAGGAGGAAGAGGGGACCCACAAGTACTCATTTTTCTCTATGGTGTTTTTCCAACTAATATAGTTATCCATTGGTGGCATAATCTTGGTCATTGGTTGATTGTTTTTGGTTATAAGTTTCTTATGCATTTTAGTTTTTATTTCCTTAGTTTTTTTAGTTTATTTCATGTTTTTGGTTTGTTTAACCCATGCACTAACCTTTTTCTTGTCTAGCAAGCCCAACTAGGCATGCAAGTTCCCTTGTTTTTCTCATGCAAGTGACAAAACTAACACAACACACCTATCTAACTACAATTTTAGAATCTCCAAATACCATCAAGCTTTGGACTTCAAGGAATATAGCCTTGTTGATTCCCTGCAGGAGAGCTTCATATTCTGCCATGTTTATTGTACACTCAAATTCTAATCTATAAGAAATTAATGTCTTATCACCTTTGGGGTCAATCAATACACAACCAACACCAGCTCCTTCATGAGATTTAGACCCATCAAAGTATAGAGACCAAATTTCATCATTCACGCAACCACCTACAATATTTACATCACTTTTAGAAGTTGATGCCTTGGTACATACTAATATTTCAGATTGCTTATTTGGGTATGTAATAGTAGATATTTTAGTCGTAAAATTTCCAAATAAAGTGTTCATACCTTGACTTTCTAATGCATTTACACTGGGGGTAAAAGGTTCATTTGAGTCGTTTATATTTGTAACCGTGTACTTCAGATAACGTTCCCTATTAATTATAATCTTTTTAGCTGACCATTTACTAGTAACCATAAATAAGACCAATCTGTGATGAAATAACCATGCAATTGTTCATACTAATCTCTACTTAAGAACATGCCATATACCTCTAGAATATCAACGACTACTATGTCAATTACCTAGTGATTTTTTGGGTTATATGATAATCTAATCAATACATATTTAATCTCACCAACCACTGTGACATTGGTTCTATCCAAATGAATATTTTTCAAATGAGAAG
>JASDQU010010362.1:102782-125157 GCA_032191745.1 Picea mariana | reverse complement strand
TATTCTCATCTTCCTTCATCTTTGGTTGTTTGAATTGACCTCTGTAAGTTTGAATCTTTGCTTTTTTGACTTTTGAATCTCCTTCATAAATGTTTTGGATCTTTTCCAAAATATCTTTAATGGATTTACAATGTATAACTTTGGTGTATATTGATTCAAAAAGACCATTCAGAAGTGCATTTGTGGCTTTGGAATTATTTTGCCCTCTTTCATTTGTCGCCGGAACTACTGGTTCTTTGTATCCATCTACAACTGATTGCCAAATTTCAAATCGTTGTTCCTGTATATATGTTTTCATCCTTCTGCTCCAAAATGCATACTTTTGTCCATCAAATTGTGGTATTCCATTTTTATACATCTTGCTCTCCATGATCTACCTGTCAGTGGTTAAACTGATTTCTGAAGGAACCTGCTCTGATACCAATTGTTGGATTACTGAGAGGGGGGAGGTGAATCAGTAATAGAGCAATCTAAACATTTTCAACCATATAATGCAAGTGTTATATCAGTGTAGCGTTATCATCCAATAATTGCAGAGTAAATAAACAATGAACAAATGAACAATCATACACATACACAATACACTGGTTTTTTTACGTGGAAACCCAAAACGACAAAAAACCACATAATTCTTTTTCTTATATGTCTTGAAGAATTACATTCATTGGAAACACCAACTTCCTTTGTTTTCCAGCTGCAACTGGAAGGAGGCTCCAACCCCCTAGTTTCTCAAGCAGCAGGATATAATCTCATTAATTAATTAATTTATCAATTATATATAATATTCATCACATATTTCAACTGTGTCCTTATATTGAATATTTCCATTAATGAACTATTATTCATTACAATACCATCACTTATCAATGAGGTTTCTTACTAGTGACACTGAAGATAGATGCATCTATACATGTGGCATTGAACAACTTTCCAAGTGGCATAAAAATCCGGAAAAGAAGGAATTATATGTGGACTAAGAAGAGGGCATTCTAATGGTAGCATATTATGTTTATGTTTAATATAGGAGAATACATGTGGGTACACCATAATGATTTATTTTTCGAAGTATTTAGTAGGTAAATAAGAGAATGGCATGATGCAAATATTTAGCAAAAATTGTGTAGTGCATTCACACAGACATTTGTGAGTTGGTTTCTTGATACTTACCCATTAAATAATTATATTTAATAGGAAAAATAGGAAAACTACATTAGGTTATTTAAAACTTTTCTGGATTTTCATTGTGAAATAGATATATGTGTAGAGAAAGAACAAAATGAGTGTTTTTATAGTGCTCACATGGAAACTATTAGTGCATAGGTTCACCCGTGATTATTGATACTTAAAGAAGTCAGAATTAAGCTTTTGTATAATTAAATATATTACTATTTAACAATTACAAATTATTAAAATTAAATTTAATTGTCAATTAAATTAATTATACAATAAACATATGATCAAGTTATTGCTTTAGTAATTTCATTAAGCATTTGACTCCTTCCTCACAAGATCATAATAATATCATTTATTGTTAATCCCTTCTCACACAATAACTTAGATTTGAGATTAAAAAAATTCAATAATAAGCAATTATATAATCAAATTGTTGCTTTACTAATCTCATCAAGCATTTGACCCCTTCCTCACAAGATCATGATAATATCATTATGTGTTAATCCCTTCTCACACAATAACTTAAATTTGAGATCAAAGAAATTCAACATTCCATTAAGAACCTGGAATCAAGGATCATGTTCAAATGCACTAGAAGGTAATCTATCAGAATTTTAATTATGATATATAATGTACTTCCACTCACATGACCATTGGGAATTCCACTCACATGCCCATTGGGAAATTGCAGCCAAGGAGTTTTCTTGTAGGATGGTTCTCAAGATTTAGTTTCACATTAATACTTCTCCCTTTATTGATTGTTTTATTACACTACCCCACTACCCTACTCCTATGTAGAACACTACTCCTATGTGAACATGGTAGGCGATCTTTATATTGAAATTTAATTCTATCTTTAAATACTATTTTCATCATTAGTTGATAACATATATTAATTTAGAATTAAAAAATCATTAAAAACTTAAATTTAAATTATTGTAAAACTTTAATATTTTTAATTTATTTTTATTAAAATCCTGTGAAATTTATAACCACGAAGAAAGAAAGTCCTATGGATTGAGAAAAAAATGCCCAAATTCAAAACCAAGTAAATATAAAGCTCTGGATCATACGTTGACAAATATCAATAAACCCTCCAGTTTACAACAACGTTTAGACGGAAAACCAAGATTTTATAATTTGATAGTTATATTTCATATTACACCATATTTGCAGAGCATTTACACAGTATATTGTGGGCAGCCAGTTCAATTCAAAGGCAGAGACCCTTCAAAGGCTGAGTGCAATGCTCACTTACATCATCTGCTGTATATACGTCCAGATCTCCAAGCTTTTCCTCAATATCTTCCAACAGCGCTCTCAACACCATATCTCCCACATCGTGCGTAATATATTCATTGTCTATATCCATACTCTCACGATCGTCTCCCGAATCACTGTCGAATCCACAGAACCTGGAGGAAAWTTTTCCAGCGGGGAGAGGAGAACAGGACGCCTCCGACTGAGTACATTCATCCCAACGTCTCATGCACGTAAACCAYGGATTGATTTCCGGMAGCCGACCGGCGATAAACGGCAAATCGGCCTTGYGATTCCAGTCATATGACGTCTCCTTTTCAATTTCTCCGTCGAGTTCCGTGGAATATTCGTCGTTCCTGCGGCGTTTGGTTCTTCCTTTGTTMCAGAAATTYGGCCGTGAATTCACTGCGTGATGACATGACGGAGAAATATTATTCCGAGCCGGCCGCCCTCCGACGTGAATTGCAGAGTTTCTCCGCCAGTTTAGCGGCGATCCTCCAAATTTACAAGCTCCATTTCTGGAATGCTTGGTCGTTGCATTGCGATTTCCTGATATGCTTATCCATTCGTCTATTTCCATTGGAACCGGACGATCTACGGCCTGCCTGCTTCTTGTTTTGGCGAAGCTGTGCCGATTATATAAATGTTCCATTGGAATGGGACGATCTACGGCCTGCTTTCTTCTTGTATTGGCGAAGCTGCGCTGATTATATAATTGGGTCCCAGCCCGCTTCCTGTAGTGGTTCCGCCATATTAGAGGCCGAGAGCTGGAGGCGTCGACATCCATGGCAGCTGGTAAATATTATTAAAGGGGGCTTCAGGCCTGAACCTTCAAGATATTCTAACCGTTGCTCGGAAGCTCTTTCGATGGCATTCACAGAAAATACTTGACGGAGGAATTGTGGGCTTTTTAAGTTTCCAGCGTCCTCTTATCATCTCTCATAACCACCTCGAGAATAAAAAGAAAGAACTGCCCGTCAAGATAAAGATTAGCTGCTAAGCAGCCAGGCGCTGCGTAAAGAGGATAGAATAAAGTTCTTGAAACCTTTGCAATCATGTAATTAATTGTTTTATTTTCATTCATAGTTTGTATTTATATTTATATTTTGATTTAATAAAATTATAATATTTATATTATAATAGTGAATTTTTTTTAAAAGAAATAATTAAAACAGTTATATTATTAAAAGTCTTTAATATACATAAATTGGTTATTGTTAATTTTAATAATGTATAAATTAAAAGATTTTAATTTAAAATTAAAATTCAAATTAAAAAAATTCAAATTCAATTATAATTAATAAATCATGTTAAATAAATTACCTTAAAGATAAGTTAAAGGATTAATGATGTGTAAATGGAAAGAAATAAAAAAAAAATAAAACACCCTTATTTAAAACATCTATTTTCATGTAAACCTAAATTGCTTAAAAAGATTTGAACTATCATAGTGATTCGGAAATTGACACTTGTAAATGTAAATGTGTCCATATACACCAAGACATATTTGCAGATAGTACGAATCATGTGAAGGTTGCATGAGAGGGAATATGTTATTATGTGTAGAGCGAAGGAGAATTAAAATGAGTAACCAATTAGACCTATGAAGGTATGATCAATAACCATGCTTTTACTATTTTAATTGATTCAGGGGCTAGTCATTGCTATTTTTTTTTTTTACAGGAACGGATATTGGTTTGTATTAAACCCTTGGCATGAATGCTTCTAATCATATTACAAAGTGTGAGGGCAAAGCCCAGTTTTCCTCTCCTGTCAAAAACTCAATGGCTCGGATACTTATAAGTCGGTGAATCCTACATATAGCAAACAAATCAATCTCCGTAATTTTCCCTAACTTGTGGATACAGACGAACTGATTCAGTAAAATGCAATAAAACATGAAAGCAATTTTTTTTTAAGGAATGGGATCCCATTCTTCGTCCCTGTCTCTTAAAAGATTGTCGGCGGAAAGAAGAACTGATTTATTGGCTTCCAAGTCTACATCCTTGTTATTCTCCCTCCACACATGGAAGAAGTTCACACTCTGCAAATTTTTAACCAGTGTTTAGATTCTTGTCACCAATCTTGCAAATCTGAAATCTTTAGGAGTAGAATTGTCCACTATAGTTTTTATAATGGACTGAGAATCGCCAATTACATTTACCTATTTGATGCCTAGATCCTTGACTTGCTTGAGGCCTTGGAGCAGAGCCAACGCTTCTGCTTGGATTCTAGTGTTGTGTCCCAAGCCCCAGGCATAACTATGCTTGATTATGCCTTCTAGATTCTTAATGACACCTCCTGCACCAGCTTTCCCAGGATTGCCTTTGGCTGCCCCATTGAAGAATAAAATATGTCTGGACTGCTTGTTAATCCAAGCTGAGAAGTCTTTCTCATTGAATCTAATTTGCCATTCTTTGCTTGATTTTCTTTGCCTTACTACTTCAGAAAACTGGAGGCCCAACCTGACGCCCCATTCAAAATCCTATTGACTTAAATTTGTTTCCTCACGCTGATTGCCCAAGCTTTAATTCAGCTGGATTTTGATCTTGGCCATGATAAGCTTCGCATCCTGCGCTTTATCTCTAAAAATTCTCTTATTCCTTTCAAGCCAGATTTTCCAACAAATGATCTTTGGCAAGGAGAGCCAGGCAGCCTTAAAACTTTCATTTTTTGGGAGTACACTTGGATAGTTGTGCAACCAATTAACAAACAATTTAATGATGGAGGTGGGAAATGTAAAATTGTTTCTCTAAGGGCCCATAACCTCATTCCAGATCTCTTCTACGAGTTTTCATTCCAGCATTAGGTGACAGACATTCTCTTCATTTTCGAAGCACATTAGACATCTAGAAGGCCCATGGAAGCCTCTTTTCTTGAATCTGTCCTTAGTCAAGATTCTGTTGTGGCACATGAGCCAGCAGAAAAGATCGATTTTTGGAATGGTCTTGTGGCACCATAGCCCCTTCCAAGTCGTAGGATTAAGAGGGACATGGGGCTGTTCCAGTAATTTTGCATATCCCAATGCCACTGAATAGCAGCCCGATTGAGAGCCCTATCCGCGTTTGTCTTGTATCCTAGCGTGGATCAGAGCCATGCCCTTCAGGTGTGCAAATAAGGTGTTGCAATCTAGCTTCAACTCCAATGGCACCTGGAGCTTCTTCCAACTTATCCAATTCAGTTGTCCCAGCACGAGATGTCCCACAGAGTATTGAAGCCGGTGTTGGACATCCATGCCCACAGCGCATGCAGAGAACTGATTTCGTCAAGAGGGGGATTATTCATAATGCTTCCCTCCCAAATATTTATTTGTTTTCCATTACCCGGGATCCAGAACGTGTGGTGATTGACCAACAGAGTGGCTTTAGCAAAGAGTTTAAGGAAATGTGATCCGTTTTTGAGAGGGGGCTGTCGAGACAACATTTCCTTTGGCCACTGAAGTATTTCTTCCACAAATTTGTTTGCGCCCAACCAGGTTTAGGAGCGATGAGCCTCCAAATGATTTTTTCTCCCATAGCCACATTTTGAGTGTAGAGGTATTTGAAGTTCAATCCTCCTTCCATCAGGGGCTTGGTGAATTTGTCCCAACTAACAAGAGGAAATCTCTTCTCATTTTGTTTACCACCTTTCCAAAAGAACTTTCAGATGAATTCCTCCATTTTCCTAAGAATGAAAATAGGAGCCAGCAAAACAGAGAATTGAAAAATTGGAAGACTGTTGAGAACAACCTTGATGAGCACTGATTTACCAGCAAGGTTGAGCCAAGAGAAACCTCAGGCCTAGATCTTGAGCTTGAATTTTTCTAACAGAGAGAGCCAATCTCTGCTGGAAGCATTCTTATGGAAGATTGGGAGGCCCAGATACTTGAACGAAGACCAGTTGGAAGAGGCAACAAATTCCATACATCTGGAAATGGCACTGAGAGAGCTGGCAGAAATGTTCCAACAATAAATATGAAATTTCCCCTTATTTAGATTGCTTCCCGTTGCATCACAGTAATCATCCAACGCATCTTTGAAACTTGAAGCCAAAAGCATAGAGGTTGCACTCAGCAACAAAGAATCATCAGCAAACAAAGCATGATTTATATTTTTAACTCCTCTTGCAATGTCAAGGCCCATAATCTCTTGGTCTAGCTGCTTCTTGTCCAAATAAAACCTTAGAAAAGAAGCTTGGAGGAAAAAAAGGAGAGTAGAAAGAGGACACCCCTGTCGAAGCCCTCTAGTAGCTTTGAAGAAATCCATTGCTCGCCCATTCACCAGAGGAGCGATCCAAGGCTCAAAGATACAAGTCCGAATCCAATTGATAAAATCAATCCCAAACCCAAACTTGTGCATAACATCCAAGAGAAAGTTGTGTCTAACACGATCAAAGGCATTTGCTAGATAAAGTTTGACAACCATACCCTTTTCTTTTCGATGCAGGCTTGAATGGATCGCCTCTTGTACTAAGATAAAATTGTCCACAATCTGCCTCCCATGAACAAAACCACCTTGATTCTCTGGGATAATATTAGGAAGGATACTTTTCAATCTATTGGCAATCACCTTGGTTATCATCTTGTAGCCTATGTTACATAGAGAAATAGGGTGAAATTTTTTGAAAGCATTGGATCCCTTTTCATTATGGATGAGGGAAAAAAAGGCAGAGTTAGTGTTGCCCCTAATTTTTTGACAGGCTTGGGATTTCAAAACCATTTTGTGCAAATCCTTTTCCACTATCTACCAACAAGATTGAAGAAATATGGCTGTAAAACCATCTGGTCCAGGGGTTTTGTCAGGCTCCATAGAAAAGAGAGCAGCCTTTATTTCTTTTTTAGTGACCTTAGCTTCCAGATATTGATTCATCCTAGAGGTAATCTTTGAAGGAACCACTTCTAGGAATTTAGAATTATGGTCTGTTACCCCTTCTTCACTGTAAAGATTTTTAAAATGAGAGAAAGCTGCCCTTTTAATGCTCATGAAATCATTGTGGGTTATGGCCTCTTCCTTGATTTATGAAATGGAGTTGAAGCTTCTTCTCGCTTGGGCTTGCTTGTGGAAGAAAGAGGTGTTTCTGTCTCCCGCTTTAAGCCAAATCCTGCGAGATTTTTGTCTCCAATATTCTTCCTCCAATAGGCATGCCTTATGATACTTCTGATGTAAATCTGCCACCCTGTCTAGAACTTCTTTTGTGATTTCTGTTTTTTCCATTTGTAAGTGATGGAGCTCAAGACTGTCTTGAACATGTTTTCTTTCAGATGTTGGGTTAGGGAGGAATTTGGCCCAACTTGTTAGGACTGCTTTCACTCTTCTGATCTTTTCCTCCGAAACAAAGAAGGAAGAGCCCTTGACAGGCATCCTCCAAATTTCCTTAACCTTATTTGTGAAGTCTGGGTCCTTGACCCATAAAGGACTAAATCTGAATGGAATAGGGCCAAGATATTTTTGGGCCAGCAGTTCAAGCTTGATAGGTTTGTGATTTGAAACACTGAAAGGGAGAATATGCATTCTAGCCTCTAATCCTAAAAGGAGAAAATAACTTTGAGCGAGAAATCTATCTAGCCTTGTAGCAATATGCCCGGAACCGACTCTTTTATTTGACCAAGTGTACTTACCATTTGAGTGCTTGATGTCGAGAAAGTCCCAATCTCGCATGAGGTCCTCCACCCATTCACGTGTCAGACTCCTTACGGTGTTTCCTAATCGCTTCTCTGACAAAAGCAAGGTGAGGTTGAGATCACCAACAATGATGATGTTTTCCAGATTCTCTATTTCTGCCAAATTCCGATGGAGTCCCAACAGGCCTTTTTCTCCCCTGCTTTTACTGGGACATACACATTGAAGAGGCTAAAGACCTCCTTTGTATCAAGATGTTGGAGTTTCAAGACCATCCAGTGAGCATTTAGGATCTCAGTGACCAATGAGTACTTTTTGATATTCCAAAGAGTGCCCAACCCTCCCGAGGCTCCTCGAGTAGAGATGGTCTGTCCTCCACCTCTATTCCAAAATTTCTTACTTATTTGGAGGAAGTCTTTGTCCTCCATTTTTGTCTCCTGAATTAGAAGAATGTCTGGGGTTTCTATCCTTAGAAGGCTTCTTATGGCTACTTATTTCACTTTTCTCCCCATACCTCTGCAATTCCAGGAGACAAACTTCATCACTTACTTTTTTGGGTGTGATGAGCTCCCTTGGAGCCCTAAGTCTGGTATCTTGTCATCTTCGAAGTTTTTTGCAATAGTTTCTCAAGGGTTGGTTGACTGCCTTGAAGCTTATCTTTGTAGGTTTTATGTTTTCTCTTTTCATGGGCAGGCTTTTAGCCTCTTGTCGATCTTCTAGCCAAAGTTTGTGGTTCCCCTATTTCTCCTTCCTCCTCTGATTCCTCCGAGCCTTGTTCTTCCTCTTCAACTTCTGCATGTTTTTCCTTAGGTCTTTCTGAGGCACTTTCTCCTTGCCTCCAGCCTGAGGGGGTCCCTTTGTCTGGGGTTGCTTTCTTTTGCATTTTGACCTCCTGGGTTTCCTATGAAGCTGAGCGTAAGGGCCCAAACTTGTTTTCTTGACCATTCGGGGGAGGGATTTGCTGAGCAGAAGCCGGCTGAGGACCTTTTCCATTTGGAGCCCTAGATTTGGGGGTTTTATGGGAGGTCTTTGACCACTTGACCCGATTCCATCCCTCCTCCTTCCCTTTCTCCGCCTCTCCATTGCTCGGGCAACCCCTAGCGAAGTGACTGTATACATGGCATTTCCGACACTTGAAAGGAAGCTTCTCATAGTCTAGCTTTTTCACATGAGTCCAACTATCGACATTGATTTTTATTGCCTCCGGAAGTCCCACCTCTAGGTTGACCTCGACGCATATTCATGCACAGTCATATTGATCCTTATTATTTTCCCAGTCAATAAATTTGCGTAGGGCGTTTCCTATGTGCTTCAGAGAATCCCAGTTCCAGCAATGCACTGGGAGATTCAGCAACCTAACCCACACTGTGACAGTCGTTGGTACATCCACTGCTTGGTCAAAATCCGATGTCCACTTATTGAGATACAGGCCATGAGGTCCCATAAAGTAGGGACCATTTTGAAAGATCAGATCTTTATCCTCTTTTGAGATGAATTCGAACAGAAAAAATCCTCTCCCTAAGAAGTGCAAGGTTACACTGTTCTTGATCAAAGGCGTCCAGTTTTTGACAACCTAGATCTCCGTTGTTTTTGGAGAGGGCCAAAGATCAGTGAAATTTCCCACAAGGGTGTGATCCACCAAGCACAAAGCTACCTAGATCGGTCCCTCTGGGGGAAGGGATATTTCTGGAATATCATCCAACTTTTTCACAAACTTGGCGGCTTCAATTTTCTTCTTTTTCGGCAACGAAGCCAACAACGATTTGAAAGCATCCTCAACCGACGGGGGAGGATGGAGAGGAGGATCCTGGAGCGAGTCCAAAACCTTCATGGCAGTGTGGTGAAGCCGTAGCTTTAGGTGTGCGCGGGATCATAGTTCTTAGTCATAGCTATATAGATCCTAAGGTAGTGGAAAAATTTCAATTGCCAAGAAGAAAACATGGGAAATATTGGCTGGTGCAGCTGGCTACATGAGCCAAGAGAAAGGTTGTTGAGTTGGTTAAATCATGTCCAGTGGGAATGAATGGACTTAGTACCAAGGCAGATTTGAACATATTGCCTCTAGGATCATATGATTGCCTAATTGGTACGGATTGGTTGGACCAACACCATGCCATATTATATTGTCATAACAATGCATTCACCTTCCTGGATGAGGAAGGAAATCATAGAACAATCCAAGGAATTCCGAGGGCAGTTACTGTTCGAGAAATCTCAGCAATGTAGCTGAAGAAGTGTTACAGGAAGGGTTGTCAAATATTTGCAGCCCATATGGATGAAGCACCTAAGGATAAGGTGCCAAAATTGGAGGATCATTCAGTCCTAAAATATTTTGACGATGTGTTCAAGGAGATACTAGGACTACCCCCAAAGAGAGATATTTATTTCTCTATAAATTTGATGCTTGGGGAAACTCCACGGATGAGCACACCAAAATTGAAAGAACTGAAAATGCAGCTGGAAGAACTTTTAAAGAAGGGATACATACACCAAAGTGTGTCACCTTGGGGTGCCCCAGTGTTATTTGTGAAGAAGAAAGATGGGACCCTGAGATTGTGCATTGACTTCAGGCAGTTAAATAAAGTAACTATAAAGAACAAGTATCCTCTACCAAGGATCGATGATCTCTTCAATCAGTTGAAGGATGCAAGGATATTTTCAAAGATAGATCTCAGGTCGGGATACCATCAGGTAAGTATTAAATATGAAGATATCAGAAAGACCGCCTTTAGGACAAGGTATGGTCATTATGAGTTCATAGTGGTGCCATTTGGGTTATCAAATGCACCAATTGTTTTCATGTGCTTAATGAATGGTATTTTCCGATAATATTTAGACAAGTTTGTCATTGTATTTTTGGATGACATCCTTGTATATTCCAAGACAGAGAAAGAGCATGAGCAACACTTGAGGATGGTGTTACAGGTGCTAAGAGAGAACCAACTGTTTGCTAATTTGAGAAAGTGCTCATTTTTCCAAAATTGAATCCACTATTTGGGACATATAATATCTGAAGAGGGAATAACAGTAGACCTTGAAAAGATTGAAGTCGTTAAAGGGTGGGAAACACATAAGAATGTGACAGAAGTTAGATCCTTCATAGGTCTCGTTCGTTACTATTATGCGTAGGGTGAAGTAGAATGAAAAGGTATTGAGGGGGGGACTTAATTAAGACCTTGAAAAGATTGAAGTCGTTAAAGGGTGGGAAACACATAAGAATGTGACAGAATTTAGATCCTTCATAGGTATCGTTCGTTACTATTATGCGTAGGGTGAAGTAGAACGAAAAGGTGTTGAGGGGGGGACTTAATTAATTAATTACTCACCTTAAGAGGAAAAGCGCCTAGCTTAAGTGATGTCAACAAATAGTTAGATTGGGAAGAATATAAAGGGAGGAATTCTACGTAATTCCTCATTATGTTATGATTTGATGTTGAGAGAGTTTGTAGAGGAGGAGGAGAATCAACCTTCTATTGTTTTGTGGATTTCTGGAGGAAACCACCACCTTGATTGGTTTCAGTGTTTGTTATAAGGGAAAAACTCTCTATGGCCAAGGGTAAACCACAACAGACAGGTATGACTGCAGAAATCAACTCAATTCCATTGTATGCTATATAAACTATTGTGCAAGATAAGAAATAGTCCTACCTCGATCCAACATTTGATGATGTTCCACTCTTGAGCACTTCGACCCAAATCTTTGTACCTGCAGTAAGTTCTCAATGAACAAGCAACACAAGTATATAGTGATAATGTAAAAGCGGTTAACACATTAGATAGCATAATCCCTTAATAAACATTAGAAACATGCCCATGGATAATAATCATATATTTTCACGACACCAATAGGACGGGAAAGGAGTATTTCTATTAATAATTGATCAATCGGAAGTGTCAACATTACAGACTTCCGTGTCGGCACGGTTTGAAACCAAGGAACCAAGTTCCTTCCAACTGGGTCTCCACCACTTCAATCCTCCACCAAAGGCAAGCTCAAAAGAGAGAGACAATGAGGTTCTCTCAACAATAGGGAAAGAGCTTGGGGATAAACACTGTGTTCAGACTTGAGGGACAAAAGGATTCATACTCAATATGAAGTAATTTCTCCAGAGTAACTTTGCTCTCAAAGTTGAATGCTTTCTCCCCTTTTCCATAGCTCGAAATTGTGCTCTTATAGCCTTCAAAATTCATCTGAAGGGCTGAGTCAGAACGTTTCCAGTATATTGAAGGCCAAGGATTAGAGATCTCTTGTCGTGACATGGAAACCTGACTCCATTTTTGTATTTTCTGGTACAAATCCTGATGTACGTGGGCTGTAGTGGATCAGCCCGCGTATACACTTGTTGTATAGCTGATAGAGCGCGTATATGTGGAAAAATGTATATTTTTAGCTCTAGATTCATCAAAAAGGGATGATAAGTCTGATAGGGTAATGGAAAAAGGCCCTCTATGCAAGATAGCAATGGTGAGGCAAATCTTGCTATAACATATGCCCCCTAATGAGTGAGATCATAGGAGTATCTGCAATGGCCGAAATACATTATAAATAACCCAGGAGTGGAGAGGTAGAGAACCAGCTAGAAAAACTCGATTTGCTTATTACATTTTTTACTGACTTTGCATACATGGCTACCAAGAATACAATGCAGATCCATGTGGAAAATATACCAAAAAAGTGTCTGTGGTCATGAATAGGCAGATACAATTGGGGTTATATGCCAAAAGTAGTAATAGATGAACAAGGCCCAGTGAAACCAGTCTCAAAATCAATCTGAAGATATCTGTATACCATGGAGTACAATATGATCTCCCATGATCACTAAAGTCGAACAGGTGTTGGTCCAATGAAAGGGGAGAAACAACTTAGGAAAGTTGTGGCCACATAGTGATGTCTTCAAGTCTTCTACACTATCCGCCTAGGGTGCAAGTCTACATCATGTGAATAAAGGAGTTGAGGTTGAACATAATGAGACATCGTTTGATTACCGGTCATTGAGGTATATCATTAACAAATGCAAGACAACCTACCAATAATGAAAGTAGGTATCAAGGAATCGAGTACATTCCTACAAGTGTTAATAAAGGAGTCGGTGTCGAACACTTGAGAAATCCATTGATCATGAGACATTGATGTATTCCCATTTGTCAATGGTGAGAGAGCCTGCCACTAATGACTTCAAACCTTAGGGTACCCATAAAAATCTAGGTCTTGTATCCAGAATAGATGAGTTGAAGTCGATGGAAAGAGACCCGCTGAAAGGAGAGCATTAAGGAATCTCTCATCAGTCAGCACGAGGAACAAAGAAGGAGCTTCATGATTTGGTGAAGATAAGATGAAGAACATTTTCATGAACCAACGACCATGTGCGTCTTTCGCGTGTATCAAATGAAAGTGGTACACGAAAAAGACCCTCTGAATAGCAACCAATGATGAAAAATGCTGACAAAGGAGAGGAAACCATCAATAAGGCTAATGGCATCCAAGACATTGCACAAATCCCAAAGTGTGAATAGATTTCTTGTTGTTGAACACAAGGGAAACCACCTAGCCAATGACCAATGATGAAATGTCGATCGTTGGGTTCAAGGTGACCTATCGATGATGCAAGTAGGGCCAGGGTGCATGATAAGACCATAGTATCATGTGATTTTGGGACAAACTGAGGGTATGTCCGACATGCAAAGTCAATATTTTTGAGGAGTGGTCGACGTAGGTTGTGATACTTCCTTTGAACAAGAGCATGAGACATATGGTGGACTCTGGCAGCACAGACTCAATGATGTGACTAATAGATGCAGGAGGCATCAATAACGTTCTCTATAAGGACTGAAAGAGTAGCCAGTCGGTAGAGAAAACTCTGTAAGGAGATCAGCTTCCTAAGGCCATGCTAAAACCCAAAAATTATGATGACAGGAGGACTAATAATTTTGTGCTCTGTTCAAAGGAAACATGACTACTGCCAATTATAATATATTACTCCCTTCCCGCCCGTCTTTTTTTGTTTTTTCATAACAAATGAATGCTATGATACAGAGGAGGAAACGAGTGTCGCAAGTAAGCAAAACTAGTTCCAGCAGTGGAACGTACCTACACTTAATGCAAGGAAATGCATGCGGGAGATGGACACTCAGGGTGATGTTTCCTCCAGGGTATAGGGTGTCAAATTGTAAAGGATATAAACAAGGCTCTGCTTGGTTGAGGATGCAAAACTGCTTAGGCAATGGTTTATAACGTAAAGCAATAACCAGCTAAAGGCTCAATACTGCAAGCGAGGGCATGAGATGCAATCACAACTTAACACCAAAAAATATCCTTTTTTATGTCTTGTAGTCTACTTGGAGTGAAAAATGGGTAAACTTGTGCCAAATAAACGTCTTTTCTAATCCAATTTATGAGTGTGAAAAAGACAAGTTCACTCGACGATCTTTTCTATTTTTTATAACGAGTAGGAAAAGAGATTAACTAAGACTCATGACCTTTCAAATCCAGTTTAACGAGTGTGAAAAGGACAAATCACTCGAAAATATTCTCGATTTTTAAACGAGTCGGAAAAGAGCTTAACTAAGACTCGTTTTTGGTGTCTTAATCAACATGTAAAGGGGGAGGCCAAGGCTCCTGTCTTGGTCTTCTGCGAAAATTTAGTATCTCACGGATAGATGACAAAAGCTTGGGAAAACCCAAAGTTCTCCATGTCGAGGAGGAGAAAGTGTTGATGGAGGATACAGTCTTCGTAATGGTTCAAATAATGTCTCTTAATGGAAAAGACATAGGTGCAGGTATGGGATTCCCAATCRGGTTGTCCCAATCGAAGGGAACTTCGTCAGGACTTGGAGAGAGAGCATTCGGGGGAAGGATAAATCTCTCTCGTTCAGAAGGAATAGGGTTAGGGATGTTGATGACATGATTATTAGGCACATCACTCTCTTCAAGGAGAGTAGGGTTGACCAGGGATTGCACTGGTGTGKCCACTTCTTCAATTATAGGTTGAAGAGGATGCATAGTAATGGGGATAGGAGATGATTCACTTTCGAAAAAGGAGGTGAGGTCAGGAGGAGATCTTGGTGGTGGGACCACCGAGGCGATCAAAGGAGACGTAGTGTGAGGAGAAACCAGGGATGTCTCAGAATCCAAGGGACTCTTGGGTGATCCCCATGCTTCTGGTATCTCGGCAGTAACCAGACACAAATGAGTAAGGTGATTTCCTTCACAAGTCCTGCAAAGGAATTTAGGCTTATGTCTGAGACGTCTAGGCTTCTCGATGTAATTAGAAGGGGAAAGAGAGTCATCTCCTAAATGATGAATAGAGGCTGGAGACGTGACACAGTTATGATTCAGAGTGAAAAGGATGGTGCCCCCAACATAATTAGCAGAGGTTGGGTGCGAGCTGTTGACATAATTTGTAGAAAATGTTGACCCATCTCCGACATGACTGGCATAGGTTGGCGATGGAGCACCAATGTGTCTGCCAGTGACTGGGATAGCGATAAATGGTGGCATTTGATTCCAAGGTTTGAGGAAATATTGATTTTGAAACATTGCAAGACAGGAAGGATCCTGGTGTATTCCCTGTCTCTGCCCAGAAGGGTGGTAGCTTGCACTAAAATATTCTGAAGACGTTTGGATGGGCATCATCACCGAGGCCTACGAAGGGATCGAGGTCGGATAAGAATTATTCAAGTGATGATATATGTTTCCCCCTTGTGAAGGGGTCTCGTAAATAGGATGTCCCAAACTATAAAATTGGTTTTCTCTGTATGAAATACCCGGAGGCATCTGAGGGCCAGTCATGGGAAAAATGTTTGAAGGAACTGACATCGTGGACGATGATGTGTGGGTGGTGCATAATAAGTGGGAAAGGAACATATCTGAGCATTGGCTCCTGGAAGAGCATAGTTAGCATGAGATTCAAAATGGGGGAGGTTCCAACCTCCCATGGGGACACAACTCATATCAAACGAAGAAGTAGGCATCAAAGCCATGATGCCTCCGGATCCCATGCTAGGATTCATATATGTGGACCAGGGAGAGGATTGCATGAGTGAAGACATATCAATAGAAAAATTACTAGAGACCCAAGGCACGGACTGAGTGTTGTATTTCTGCACACCATTGTAAAAGGCGGAAGGATCTATCCCCACAAAATGAGTAGGCATCACGGGGTAGGTAGCAGAAAATGAGGGAGCAAAAGAAGCTCCACTATCCATGTTGACAAAACCCAAAATAGACTCCTAAGGTCAACTAGTAGTCAAAGAGCATACGAATAAGTCAAACAACCAATATGCATGCAAACGGGCTAAAGTGGCTAAGTGGCCTCCCTCGCTAAAGAAGGTATGCCTCGTCCAAGAGGGACTTGATACTCCCTGCTAAAGTTTGGAGGTAGCATAATTAGTTATAGAGGCCCTTGTGGGCTTAACAACTAGTCGGTCAGATCCCCCCAAAGAGGTAATCCTCCATAAAGGCTGTGTGATGTCCGACCTCTATTTGACCCAGAATACAAGCAAAATAACCCCTGCAAGTAACCTATGAGATACCTAAGTTAAGCAACTAATAAATCACTGTATAACCGATGCACAGGCGAGCAGTCGTAAGTCCGGATCACCGTATGGGCAGGGTAGAAAAGCCTGAAACCTTGAAAGCACCACCTCTCACAGAGGTATGGGTACTAGCAAGATCCCCAAATACGAATAAATCCACAGAAATATCTCTGACGCTAGGCGAGTATCCAAGGGTTATCCCTTCAACTAACTTCGCGTGACCTCGTGATTAACTCTGATGTGAGCGGAGCCTCCTGATATTACCAATTATACAATGGACTTCTCAACTCCCTGTCTCAGACACATATGTTGATTTAATTGCCTTGGAGAAGTTTACTCACAAAATCCTATTCCAAGGCACTAAATCATAGGCTAGTTTGTGCACCTAAAAATAAAATCGCGACTAATCAATTTTAGTTTAAAGCATAAATTTTATTGGTCGTGATTACTCAAAAGGGTATGGAAGCGAAAGTCGTGATGTTATGACTTTGCAAAAGATAAATATGAATATAATGCAAAGTCTACCTTTAAATTTTTAATGAATGATATGCTAATAAAAATAGTGCAATTTTTCAATTTCAATTATGCAATTCAGAAGTAAAATGTAATCTTTCGCTAAACGTACTAAGATAATGATAAAGGTTCAAAGAAAAAAATGTTAACCAACGCAAAATGCCTATTTTTTTTGTATTTTCAATATATTAAAGAGAAAATGCATGGACTGAAAAGAAACCTGACATATAAATTCTAYTATGTATAAACGAAATATCTCAAGCATAATATCAAGCAACCAAGCAAACAACCCATGGTTCAAGGAAAAACCAAAAAATGAAAAACAATAAGAAATACTAYGCCCATAAATTCAACCCCCAACAGGCTTCTTGTCAACCAAGAGAAGCTCAACAGGCACTACAGAGACCTAAGAAGGCTCAACAAACATCAAAACTCACACAAYAGTCACTAAACCAAGAAAACAAGCAAGGAAAAGTGGTATACAYGACTGTTCAGGAGAATAGTGCATATATACACATCTTGCAAAGAGGCAGAACGTGTGTGTACGCGATTGTCAAGGCAAAAGGAGCGTACAGGMTTTAAAACAAATCCAGGCAAAGGCAAAAGGTTGAAAACTCAAACTCAGAGTGAACAGAATCTACCAAGCAATGATATGACAAGATACACAAAGGAAAAAGAGAAATGCAAGAAGAAAAAGTACTTCAACCCTTAGAAGGAAGATCTCTCCCCAGTGGAGTCGCCATTTCTGTTACGAGGGAAAAACTCTCTATGGCCAAGGGTAAACCATAAAGGACAGGTATGACTGCAGAAATCAACTCAATTCCATTGTATGCTATATAAACTAATGTGAAAGATAAGAAAGAGGCCTAACTCGTTCCAACATTTGATGATGTTCCACCGTTGAGCACTTTGACCCAAAGATTTTTACCTGCAATAAGTTCTCAATGAAGAAGCAACACAAGTATATAGTGATAATGTAAAAGGGGTTAACACATCAGATAGCATAATCCATTAATAAACATTACAAACATGCCCATGGATAATAATCATATGTTTGCACGATACCAATAGGACGGGAAAGGAGTATTTCTATTAATAATTGATCAATCAGAAGTGTCAACATTACATACTTCCGTGTCGGCATGGTTCGAAACCAAGGAACCGTGTTCCTTCCAACTGGGTCTCCACCACTTCAATCCTCCACCAAAGGCAAGCTCAAAAGAGAGAGACAATGAGGTTATCTCAACAATAGGGAAAGAGCTTGGGGGCTAAACACTGTGTTCAAACTTGAGGGACAAAGGGATGCAAACTCAATATGAAGTAATTTCTCTAGAGTAACTTTGCTCTCTAAGTTGAATGATTTCTCCTCTTTTCCATAGCTCAAAATTGTGCTCTTATAGCCTTCAAAATGAAACTGAAGGGCTGAGTCAGAACGTTTCTAGTATATGGAAGGCCAAGGATCAGAGATCTCTTGTCGTGACATGGAAACCCGACTCCATTTTTATATTTGTTGGCACAAATACCGATGTACGTAGGCTGTAGTGGAGCAGCCTGTGTATACACTTACTGTATAGCTGATAGGGCGCGTATATGTGGGAAAATGTATATTTTTATCGATGGATTCATAAAAAATGGATGATAAGTCTACATAGGGAAATGGAAAAAGGCCGTCTATGCATGATAGAAATGGTGAGGCAAATCTTGCTATAACAGTGTTGAGAGACACACCCTAGCCTATCGAAGATGCCATCCAGGTATTTCACCGTATTATTCAGAAGTATCTAGTTTGCAGTGATTGTGCAGCTCAGCCAGTGAGGGCGCAAGGGTTAGAGAGGGTTTTTGTGTAGCTGCATGAGTCTAGAGATTATCTTGCAGATTCTTCTTGACCTAATTGAAGACTAGCCAAGGTGCATCTTTTGATCCACCAGAGCCAAGGCGCATCTTTTGATCCACCAGTCATCAAATTCTGACGGTGGAATCTCTTAGTGCACAACAAACAACCAGAAAGTGTGCATCCCTTGAGGAGGGACATTTGGGGTTCCATATCAGATCCGAGGAAACCCTTCTGACCCAGTATATCATTGTCCAGGGCACACATTTCGAGATGTATAACAGTATATTTTGTCAGTAGAATCACTAGGGCACACCCATAGAGCCCGGGAGGTGCGCAACCCATCAGGGGATGACATCCAGAGCTTTTGAGATCCGATCTTCAGTCTGTCACTCATCAGAAGCAACCTACAGGCTAGGGCACTCAGTTTGGGACAATTTCCAGGTAATTTTGTTGAGTATATCCACCAGGGAGAGTTTTCCAGAGTTTGTAGCAGTTGTCGTGAGTTTCCAAAACTGCATCTTTTGTCAATCTATCTGTGCATGCGCAGATATTCCTCCATATTCTAATAATGGGTATTTTGTATTAGTTGCTTGTATTCTAGTGATGATCCACGAGATCTAGCTGACGATTTTGTTTATCTACTTTCAACATATCATTGTATTTCCTGCTTTTCCCTCATAATACATATGAATGAGATGATGTTTGTTCCTTATTCTATATGCATCGTATATTCTGCGTAAACATTAATTGAATGAAACACACATGTGAAAATCACCAAGCATGTTAAAAAATTAATTCAAACACATCCATAAACCCCCAGAGTATCAGATCACACAGTGGATTTGTCAGTTTAGTAGTGTTTTCTAGACTAGTCGAGTTAGGAACATTACATAGTGTGCATAATAGTTTGTTGATTTCTTCTATGAAATTGTCTGCGTTGGAAACTAATGAATCTTTGATGAATTTTCTTCATCCGACCAGAGTGCTCTAATAGTTGTTTCTCTCATCTCCATCACCCTCTTCTTCACTGTGACTCCTCACTTCTCCTCCATCAGTATTTTTTGTTAAGTACCAGAGATCTGAATACACAAATACCACAATAGATTCAGAGAGAAATATAGAGAAATAGTCACTTTATTATTATCAAACTCTTAGGGTAGGGAAACACTATACAATGGATATTATTATGGAAGGGATCATCTCCTTTTCACTTTCCTCTTCAAGGGGGAAACCTCCTAATGAGATACACTCGCCAAATACAACACTTCTCTTCACACCCCATTACATTGCTTGAAACCCTTTATATAGTGCTACCAACCACCTAAGAACATTATAGAGGAGGAACCTTCTAGAAGTAGAACCTTCTAGTGAGTGTTCTTACATTTATTATGTTTATACTAATATATCTAACTACCATACTGTGCCTTATTTAATAATATAGTGGACCTAATCCACCTTGCATTGAATGGCCTCCACTATTATCACTATGGGTCCTCTGCCCCCCCACTACCTCTCTAGCTACACTACATTCCCTCCCCCTTATGAAATCGTTGTCATCAACGCTTGTTATGAGGGTGTACAACCATATATCAGGGTCCTATGGATACATGTGGACCACATTGTTGAAATAGACTGGAGATTCAAGGTCCCGTGTAGAAATTGAAAGTCACTATGATGTAGTAGTCCAACAACCATTGTAAACCTGGGTCCCATATCCAAGTGCTCATGTGAACTCCACACAGAAGATATTGGAACTCAATAAACAACTAAAAATGATGCTCCATAGATCTACACTGGTCATGTGGGGCGAAATATGGAGAACCAACCAACAATTCATCCACTATTACTAGAGAATAATGAAACTGAAGAAGAATATGCAGAGAAGGCTCTTGTGTACTCTCTAGGATGGGCTCTACATGCAGTGGAGTAGAGTCATCAAATAAAATATGGAAGTGGTTTTCATAACAGAAATGACAAATATCCATTTACCGATCATGACAATTGGCCTCAAAATCATACCAAGTTGATGCTTCTTAATTATATTCATCCTTGATCACCTGCATAATATACATCTCTTGCCATTCAACTTTGAACTCTTAAAATGTTGCCTTGATGGATTCCATATGTATTCGAATTTCCATGAGGAGTTGAAAGGGATTATCCAAAAGAAAAATCTTCAAATACTCTATCCAATGGCACTGATCCAGTAGCAATATGAGCTCCTTGTCAAAAGTTATGAGCTTCGCAGTCCCACCACCATCCCGAAAATCCCCAAAAATGGTTGATTTTAAATCAATGATATCTTCACTTCCACAGCTCTGATTTGAATGATTCTATTTTAAAAATTGGGTGAAATTGTAAGAGGAACTCATCTATGTAACTTGTTTGAGGTAATTTGGATCCAACTACTAAATAAATCAACAAAATCTCACGGTCGTCCGCAAAAAACTTTGAAAATTGTATATTTTAAAATGTCAATAACTACACTTCTTGGAATCTGTTTCAGATGTTTTTTTTTTTTTAAATTGGTCGTTTTTCTAAGAGGAACTCAGATATACAACCATTTTCTGAAAATGATGCACAAAAAACTATAAAAATTGTTCGTAGTGTCGCGACCCTCTTTTTCTTCTTCGAAAAATATGCACAACAAAAATAAACGTTTTCAAACAATTCTTTCCAAGGAAAGGGCTCTAATACCAATTGTTAAGTAATAGAGATATGAACACACAAATACCACAATAGATCTAGAGATAAATATAGAGAAATAGTCACTTTATTATTATCAAGCCCTTAGGGTAGGGCAACACCATATAATAGATCATGTTATGAAAGGGATCCTCTTCTGTTCACTTGCCTCTTCGAGGGGGAAACCTCCTAATGAGATACATGATCCAAATACAATACTTATATTCACACCCCATTACATTTCTTGAACCCCTTTATATAGTACTACCAACCACCTAAGAAAATTTCAAAGTAGGAACCTTCTAGAAGTAGAACCTTCTAGTAAATCCTCTTACATTTATTATGTTTATGCTAATATATATAACTACCATAGTGGGACTTATTTAATAATATAGTGGAACTAGTACACCTTACATTGAATGGCCTCCACTATTATCACTATGGCCCTCCGAGCCCCCCACTACCTCTCTATCTACACTACAGTGCCACAACCCTCTCCACCTTAGTCTTGTGCAATTTTGCATCCACACCCCTGGAAATATCCACCCTCATTCCCACCACCTCCTCCAATAGTTGGAGTTGTAGAATTGATCTACTGCCATGGGCCACCCGATAATGAGCACCCCCTGATCCATTCTCTCCATGATTTAATTCCACCCACAATGGATAAGGAATCCATCAATGGACTAGTGAGAGAGTATCAACATTTGCTGCTCCTAACCTCTGATGAGAAATCTCTGCTTTTCTCATTCATTCACTTCTCAAATCCCTCGAGCCG
>JASDQU010010362.1:44562-102682 GCA_032191745.1 Picea mariana | reverse complement strand
GTTGCTCCACCGTTTTCCCAAAAAACATCGTTTAGGGCCTCAAAATGGCCCCGGAAGTTAAAACTGCTAAAAATAGTAAATTACCAAAATTGCCAGAAACATGTTTTGGGCCAGTTGGAGAAGGTGGGTGGCCACCGATATCCACCTGGATCACATCTGCCACTTGATCAGTTGGCAGTCTCACGACTAAGATGAACTGTATCCTTTCTTCCAAGCCCAATGCCGATTTGTGTGTATAAGAATACGAGATCCTCACACTGGAGAGTATGTAGAGAGCAGACAATGGAGAAATAGAAATAACCAAAGAATGGATAAACATAAATAGAGTGTGAAAAGCATGCAAATCGAAAATGTTCAATGTACCATGAATGATTTTCCAACACATATATTATAGAATGAGAAACAACAATAAAGTGAAACGTTTGAATGGGAAAGGTTAGAAACAACCGTAACTAAAGGGAAATTACTTGATGAATAAAAAATTATTAATAGTAAAACCTGCTAATTGCACCCACTAATGACTAACACTTGTTTTTTGAGTTGCAAGGATGATACCATATTAAATCAGATCCCTTCAATATGTGTGACGACGAAGAATATTCCATATTAAATGAATCTAGTTCATCTATTCCAAATTCCTCATTAAAAGAGGGATTAATCTAGAAGTTGTCAATAGGTATACGCCTTCAACATAAATATTAAGGTTAGCAAGGAGAAATTAATAAACTAAAAAATATTAATTTGAGGAACATGATTATTTGTTCCAAGAAAAGTCAAATAACAATTTGGCCCTAGATAATTTGGAAGGTAAATTGGATATCAAACTCACGAAAGAGTGCAATGTCCCCAACTAGGTTATGTGGGTATATTATGTTTTCTATCCAAAAATTATTAATTCCCCTTGTGTAAATATGTTAAAAACTTGGTATTAATCTTGTTGTTAACAGTTTGATCACATAGGAATATTGTCAAACGCATTGCATGCATCCATTACATAGAAAATAGAGTAGATAACCATGGCATCTTACTATGGGTGGAAACCCCAATTACATCAATACAATGATATCTAGTGGTTGTAATAACATTGCAAAACACTCATGAACACACAATTCTAATGGCTACAAGGTGGCTGCAAAAATATACTAACAAAAACAATACAAGGAAACCTATAATGATGCCAATCTATGATGCTCTCTACGATGCTCTTCTCTAGTAGTGTCTGCTCTACTAGTGACCCTCATGATACCCTGCGAACCTGATCCAAACGAACTATTGCAACCATGATCACAAAGGTACTCATGGGAAAATGACTAGACGTCTAGCGGGGCCTCGTAGGAAGCCCCGTACTCAACTCCTGGGGATTCCCTAACCTCGATTACTCTGAAACCCTCCGAACAACTGCAAGTGTTTGAGCTCAAAGTCATCCAGAAATATTCATAAACATCATGCATACCTCAGTATCTCCTCAACTGAAAGCAAACTCTAGAATGAAGCTCCAATTGTAGTCTTGTATGGACTCCCCCTCTTGTCTATCTAGGGTTGATATTGCACCACTGAAATTGGACTGCAGTAGTGGAAGGATTTTGCTAAACCCTAACGAAACAATGGATACAAGAGCACTCCAAGATGAGAGATCAAATCATAATTCCAAGGAGAAGGGTTACCCCTCTATTTACCCTTAATGCAGGGCTTCTATATCTTTCCCCTTTTTGACCAAATCAAACCCTCACTTTATTTTTCCTCCAATTGTATTTAAATAAAATTATTTATTTTATTTATTGTCACTTTAAGATTTATTATTCTAGTGACACAAAATAAACCTCCTTGACTCCCTTTACCTTGTTGATTATATCCTACGAGAGTCATATAGGCTTATTGAGTCATCCTCCATCATGATCAATTGGGAGGGCACATTACAGTCCTCCCTTACCAAGATTGTTTGTCCTCAAGCAATTCCAGATGAGGGTGATGTAATATCTGCTCTCCTTCCCAAGTAGCATATTTCATGGGAAATCCTCTCCATAGAACCAAGTACTCTCGAATGACTCTGATCCACATCCTCTATTCCTTGACGTCAACAATCCTCTCGGGAGATAGAACCAACTGCCCTTCCTCATCTAGTGGAGGAAGATTTTCCAAAGCAGTGTCCTACTATCCCAATTCCTTCTTAAGACAGGATACATGGAAGGTGTTTCTGATCATGCTACCCTCTAGTAGCTCCAGCGCGTATGCTACTTCCCCAACTCTTCTGATCACTCTGTAAGGTCCATAAAAGTGAGGCTTTAGCTTCTCTATACCACTTTTCTTCAATGAGGACTGTCTATAAGGATTCAACCTAATAAAGAATAGGCCCCCAACCTCAAAGTTTCATTCTAACCTATTCCTATCTGCATACATTTTATGTTGATTCTGGGTGGCCTACAAATTCTCCTTCATGACTCTCAATATATCCTGACTTTCCTGCAACGAGTCTTTGGCCTTGGGAGCTCTTCTCTTCCCAAACGCCAAATCCAAAAAAGATGGAGAATCATACCCATACAAGGCCCTGAATGGGCTCATCCCAATGGACATGTGATGAGTGGTGTTGTAACAATGCTCCCCGATATTCAACCACTTTATCCATGCATGTTGTTTCCCTGATACATAGTTCCTTAAGTAACCCTCAATCCATTTGTTAACTATATCGGTCTGTTCGTCTGTCTGGGGGTGATAGCTAGTGCTAGGTGTCAACTTTGTCCTTGTTATAGCAAGATTTGCCTCACCATTGCTATCCTGCACAGAGGGCCTTTTTCCATTTCCCTATATAGACTTATCATCCCTTTTTGATGAATCCAGAGCTAAAAATATACATTTTTCGACATATACACTCCCTACCAATTATGCAAGATGTGTATACACTGGCTGCTTGACTACAGTCGGCGTACATCAGGATTTGTGCCAGAAAATAAAAAATGAGGTCGGGTTTCCATGTCACAACAGACGATCTCTGATCCTTGGCCTTCCATATATTGGAAACGTTCTGACTCGACCCTTTAGTTGCATTCTGAAGGCTATAAGAGCAGAATTTCAAGCTATGGAAAAGAGGAGAAAGCATTCAACTTTGAGAGTAAAGTTACTCTGGAGAAATTACTTCATATTGAGTCTACATCCCTTTGTCCCTCAAGTCTGAACACAGTGTTCAGCCCCCAAGCTCTTTCCCTATTGTTGAGAGGACCTCATTGCCTCTTTCCTATGAGCTTGTCTTTGGTGGAGGATTGAAGAGGTGGAGACCCAGTTGAAGGAACTTGGTTTCTTGGTTTCGAATCATGCCGAAACGGAAGTCTGTAATGTTGTCAGTTCTGCTGATCAATTATTAATAGAAATACTCCTTTCCTGTCCTATTGGTATCTTGCAAATATATGATTATTATCCATGGGCATGTTTGTAATGTTTATTAATGGATTATGCTATCTAATGTGCTAACCTCTTTTATATCATCACTATGTACTTTCTCTACTTGTTTGTTAAGAACTTCTTGTAGGTATAAATCTTTGGGTCAAAGTGCTCAATGGTGGAACATCATCAAACATTGGATCGAGGTAGGCCTATTTCTTATATTGCACATTAGTTTATATATAATATGTTGGAATTGAGTTGATTTCTGTAGTCATACCTATCTGTTGTGGTTCATCCTTGGCCATAGAGAGTTTTTCCCTTGTAATAGAAATGGCGACTCCACTGGGGATATGATCTTCCTTCTAAGGGTTGAAGTACGTTTTCTTCTTACATTGCTCTTTTTCCATTGTTTTTCTTGTCGTATCACTGCTTGACATGTCCTATTCACTCTGGGTCTGAGTTTTCAATCTTTTCCCTTGCATGGCCTTGTTTTGAAGCATATACGCCCTTTTTTCCTTGACAGTTGCATATACATGCTTGTTGTCTCACTGCACGAAGCGTATATACGCTATGTTCTCCTGAACAGTCGGATATACCACTTCGCCTTGCTTGTTTTCTTGGTTTAGTGACTATTGGGTGGGATTTGAAGATTGTTGAGCCTTGTAAGGCCTCTATTGTGCCTGTTGATATCATATGGGATGACAGGAAACCTGTTTGGAGTTGAATTTTTGGGCAGAGTCTTTCTCTTTGTTTTCCATTTTTTATTTTTCCTTGTTCTCTGGGCTGTTTGCGTAGCTGCTTGGTATTATGCTCGAATTATTGTTTTTATACACAGTAGAATTTATATATCAGGTTGCTCATCAGTCCATGCATTTTCTTTTTAGTATAATGAAAATAAAAAAAAAATAAGCATTTTGCATTGGTTTGCATTTCCGTCTTGGAATATTTATCATTAGCTTAGCACATTTAGTGAAAGATTGCATTTTACTTCTGAATTACAGAGTTGAAATTAAAGATTGCACTGTTCCTATTAGCATATCATTCATTAAAATTTAAAGATATACTTTGCATTATATCCGTATTTATTTCCTTGCAGAGTCACAACACCATGAGTTTCACTTCCATACCTTTTTGAGTAACCACGACCAATAAAATTTACGCTTTAAACTAAAATTTATTAGTAACGATTTTATTTTTTAGGGTGCACAAACTAGCCTAGGATTTAGTTCCTTGGAATAGGATCTTGTGAGTAAACTTCTCCAAGGAAGTTAAATCAACATATGTGTCTAAGACAGGGAGTTGAGAAGTCCATTGTATAATTGGTAATATCAGGAGGCTCCACTCACACTGGATTTAATCACAAGGTCGCGTGAAGTTAGTTGAATGGATAACCCCTAGATACTCACCTAGCGTCAGAGATATTTCTATGGATCTATTCGTATTTGGGGATCTTTCTAGTACCCATACCTCTGTGAGAGGTGATGCTTTCAAGGTTTTGGGCTTTTCTACCCTGCCCATACGGTGATCCGGACTTACGAATGCTCGCCTGTGCATCGGTTATACAGTGGTTTATTAATTTCTTGACTTAGGTATCTCATAGGTTACTTGAAGGGGTTATTCTGCTTGTATCCTGAGTCAGATAGGGGTCAGACAACACACAAAATTTATGGAGGATTACCTCTCCAGGGGGATCTGACCGACTAGTTGTTAATCCTACGAGGGCCCTTATAACTGATTATGTTACCTCCAAACTTTAGTGGGGAGTCTCAGGTCCCTCTTGGACGAGACATACCTTCTCTAGTGAAGGAGGCCACTCAGCCACTTTAGCCCATTCACATGCATATTGTTCGTTTGAATTTTTGGTATGCTCTTTGACTACTAGTTGAACTTAGGAGTCTATTTTGGGTTTCATCATTATGGACAATGGAGTTTCTTTTTCTCCCTCATTCACTGCTACCCACCCCATGATACCTGTTGATTTCATGGGGAAAAACGCTTCCATTTTTTACAATGGTATGCAGAACTACAATGCTCAGTCCGTACCTTCGGTCCCTAGCCATTTTTATGTTGATATGCCTTCCCCCTTGAAACCCTCTCCCTGGCCCACATATATGAATCCTAGCATTGGACCCGAGGGCACCATGGCTCCGATGCCTACTTCTTCGTTTGATATGAGTCATGTCCCCATGGGAGGTTGGAACCTTCCCCCCTATGGATCCAATACTATCTATTCTCTTTCAGGAGCCAGTACTCAGATGGGTTCTTATCCCACTTATTACACCCCACCCATGTATCTTTCATCCACCATATCAGTTCCTTCGAACACTTTTTCCATGACAGGTCCTCAATTACCACCAGGTCTTTCATATAGAGAGGACCAGTTTTATGGTTCAGACTACCCTCTTTATGGGACCCCTTCACAAGGGGGAAACATATATCCTCACTTGAATAATATTATCCTACCTTGGTATCTTCACAGAACTTAGTGACAATTCCCGTCCAAACCTCTTCGGACCATTTTGGCGTGAATCAACACCTTTCTAGGATAGGGCAAGAGGTATACCAAGATCCTGTCTGGCTTGCAATTTTTTAGAATCAATCTTTCCCCGGACCTTGGAATCAAATGCCACCATCTATCGGCAGCCCAGTCACTGTCAGTCATACTGGTGCTCCATCTCCAACCTCTGCCAGTCATGTCGGAGATGGATCGACCTCTTCTACAAACTATGTCGACAGCTTTCCCCCAACCTCTACCAATTATGTTGGGGGCACGGTTATTTTTTCCTCGAATCATATCCATGTCACGTCTCCCGCTTCTATTCATCATACAAGAGACAAATCTCTTTCCCCTGCTAGTTACATCGAGAAGCCTAGACGCCTCAGACGTAAGCCTAATTCTTTTGCAGGACTTGTGAAGGAAGTCACCTTACTCGTTTGTGTCTGATTACTGCCAAGATACCAGAAGCATGGGGCTCACCCAAGAGCCCTTCTGATTCTAAGCCATCTATGGTTTCTCTTCACACCACTTCTCCCTTGATCATCTTGGTGGTTCCACTGATGCAATCCTCTCTCGACCTGACCCCCTTTGTTAAGGGTGAAGCGTCTCTTGCCCCCGTTACTATGCATCCTCTTCATCCTATAATTGAAGAAGTGGCCGCACCAGTGCAATGTATGGTCAACCCTACTCTCCCTGAAGAGAATGATGCACCTTTCATTCATGTCATCAACATTTAGAATCCTCCCCCTTATAAACGAGAGAGATTTATTCTTCCCCCAAGTACTCTTCCTCCAATTCCTGACGAGGTTCCTTTCGATTGGGATGACCTGATGGGACATCCCATTCACCCACCTATGTCTTTTCCATTAAGAGACATTATTTGAACCATCACGGAGACTGTATCCTCCGTTAGCACCTTCTCCTCTTTGAATTGGAAAGCCTTGCGTTTTCCCAAGATCTTGTCAGCTATCCGCAAGGTACTAACTTTCGACATAAGGTCGGGACGAGAGCCTTGGCCTCCCCCTTTACATGTTGAATAAGACCAAAAAATGAGTCTCAGTTAAGCTCTTTTTTGACTCGTCTAAAAACTAAAAATATCATCGAGTGTTTTGTCCCTTTCACACTCGTTAAAGTTGAACTTGAAAGGTCATGAGTCTTAGTTAATCTCTTTTCCGACTCACTATCAAAAATAGAAAACATTGCCGAGTGAACTTGTCTTTTTCACACTCATAAATTGGATTTGAAAATGCATCTATTTGGCACAAGTTTACCCCTTTTTCACACCAAGTAGACTAAAATATATAAAAAAAGACATTTTTTGGCGTTAAGTTGTGATTGCATCTCATGCCCTCGCTTGCAGTATTGAGCCTTTAGTCACTTCTCGCTTTGCGTTATAAATCGTTGCCTAAGCAATTTTCATCCTCAACCAAGCAGAGCCTTGTTTATATCCTTCGCAATTTGACACCCTATACCCTGGAGGGAACATCACCCCAAGTGTCCATCTCTTGCATGCATTTCCTTGCATTAAGCATAGGTGCGTTCCACTGCTGGAAATAGTTTTTATTACTTGTGACACTCATTCCCTCCTCTGTATCATAGCATTCATTTGTTATGAAAAAACAAAAAATACGGGTGGGAAGGGAGTACTATATTGTAATTGGCAGTAGTCGTGTTGCCTTTGAATAGAGCACAAAGTTATTGAGTCCTTGTGTCATCATAATTTTGGGTTTAGCATGGCCTTAGGAAGTTGATCTCGCTACAGATTTTTCTCTACCGACTGATTACTCTTCCAATCTCTATAGAGAAAATTATTGATGCCTCCTACATCTAATTGTCACATCATTAAGTCTATGTTGTTGGGGTCCACCATATGTCTCATGCTCTTGTTCAAAGGAAGTCTATCAACCTGTGTCGGCCACTCCTCAGAAATACTGACTTTGCATGTCAGCCATACCCTTAGTTTGTCTCATAATCACATGATACTTTGGTCTTATCATGCACCCTGGCCCTACTTTCATCATTGGTAGGTCACCTTGAACCCAACAATTGACACTTCATCATTGGTCATTGACTGGGTGGTTTCCCTTGTGTTCGATGGCAAGAAATCTATTCACACTTTGGGATTCGTGCAGTGTCTTAGATTCCATTAGCCTTATTGGTGGTTTCCTCTCCTTTGTCAACAATTTTTCATCATTGACTGCTATTCAAAGGGTCTTTTTTGTGCACTGCTTGCATTTGGCACATGCAAAAGACGCACAGGGTCATTGGTTCGTGAACAAGTTCTTCATCCGATCTCCACCAAATCATGAATATCCTTCTTTGTTCCTTGTGCTGACTGATGATAGATGCCTCAAGTCTCTCCTTTCAGTGGGTCTCTTTCCATCGACTTTAGCTCATTTATTCTGGATACGAGACCTAAATTTTTATGAGTACCTTGAGGCTTGCAGTCATTAGTGGTAGGCTCTCTCGCCATTGACAGATGGGAATACATCAATGTCTCCTGATCAATGGATTTCTTAGGTGTTTGACATCGACTCCTTTTTCACACTTGTAGGAATGTACTTGGTGCCTTGATACATACTTTCATTATTGGTAGGCTATCTCACGTTTGTTAACGGTATACCTCAATGACCAGTAATAAAACGATGTCTCATCATGTTCAACCTCAACTCCTTTATTCACATGATGTAGACTTGCACCTTTGATGGATAGTGTAGAAGACTTGAAGACATCACTATGTGGCTGCATCTTTCCTGAGTTGTTGCTTCCCCTTCATTGGACTAGTACCTATTTGACTTCAGTGATCATGAGAGAATAGATTGTACTTCGTGGTATACATATATCTTCAGATCGATTTTGAGACTAGTTTCACTGGGCCTTGTTTGTGACTATGAAAGCTTTTGGCATGTAACCGCATTTGTATTTTCCTATTCATGGCCATGAACACTTGTTTGGTATATTTTCCACATGGATCTGCATTGTATTCTTGGAGCCATGTATGCAAAGTTAGTACATAATGTAATGAGTAATTGAGTTCGTCTAGCTAGTTTTCTACCACTCCACTTCTAGGTTATTTATAATGTATTTCATCCATCATAGAGACTCCTCTGATCTCACACATTAGGGGGCATATGTTATAGAAATATTTGCCTCACCATTGCTATCTTGCACAGAGGGCCTTTTTCAATTTCCCTATGCAAACTTATCATCCCTTTTTGATGAATCCAGAGCTAAAAATATACATTTTTCCACATATACGCTCCCTATCAGTTATGAAAGACGTGTATACGTTGGCTGCTCCACTACAACCCATGTACATCGAGATTTGTGCCAGAAAATACAAAATGAGTTTGGGTTTCCATGTCATGATAGAATATCTTTGATCCTTGGCCTTCCATATACTGGAAACGTTCCGACTCAGCCCTTTAGTTGCATTCTGAAGGCTATAAGAGCACAATTTTGATCTATGGAAAAGAGGAGAAAGCATTCAACTTTGAGAGCAAAGTTACTATGGAGAAATTACTTCATATTGAGTCTGCATCCCTTTGTCTCTCAAGTCTGAACATAGTGTTCAATACCCAAGCTCTTTCCCTATTGTTGAGAGGACCTCATTTCCTCTTTCCTATGAGCTTGCCTTTGGTGAAGGATTGAAGTGGTGGAGACCCAGTTGGAAGGAACTTGGTTTCGAACCGTGCCGACACGAAATTCTGTAATGTTGTCACTTCTGCTAATCAATTATTAATAGAAATACTCCTTTACCGTCCTATTCGTATCTTGTAAATATATTATTATTATCCATGGGCATGTTTTTAATGTTTATTAATGGATCATGCTATCTAATGTGCTAATCTCTTTTATATCATCCCTATGTACTTACTCTGTTTGTTTGTTAAGAACTTCTTGCAGGTATAAAGATTTGGGTCAAAGTGCTCAGTGCTGGAACATCATCAAACGTTGGATCGAGGTAGGCCTCTTTCTTCTATTGCACATTAGTTTATATAGCATATGTTGGAATTGAGTTGATTTATGCAGTCATACCTGTCTGTTGTGGTTTACCCTTGGACATAAAGATTTTTTCCCTTGTAACAACCCTGGATAACCTTAATATCTCCTACCAAAACACGCTAATAAACTTGTTATCTCGGTCATTGACTATGTTCCTTGGAAGACCATGGAGTCTGAACACCTCCCTGAAGAATAGATATCCTATCTTAGATGTGTTTTACTCTGAAGGAATGACAAAGAAGTGTGCATATTTAGTCAGTCTATCCACCACCATGTAGATATAGTCCCTGCCCTGCACCTTTTGCAATCCTGTGATGAATTCCATGGAAATGTTATCCCACTTCTCCAGAATCAACAATGGTTGAAGTAGTCCCGCAAGATGTCTAACTCACATTTGTTCTATTGGAAAATCATGCATTCCCTCACATGACAAAGTACATCCTCCTTGAGACCCTTCCAGGAAAATCTCTCACTCACCTACATGTAGGTCTTCATAAACCCCTGATGCCCTACCAATGGTGCATCATGTACTGCCCTCAAAATATTATCATTGAGTTTGGAATCAGGGACAAGATAGATAGTTTATTTCTAGTAGATTATGGCATCCACTACCTTGTACCTGTCATCCTAAATACGGACCTCCATCATCTCATAGGATAAGGTGTTCTTGGATTATTCCACCAAAAGAATGGACTTCCAGTCTGTCGAGATCTCTGTCATGGAGAAAGTTGTAGGTATCCTGGATAAGGAATTAGCAACTACGTTCTTATTCCCCTTTACATACTCAATGTAAAAATCATATTCATACACCTTAATCACCCATTTATGGTTTCTCAAATTCATATCTTGCTACTCTAAGAAATATCTCAAGCTGTTGTGGTCAGTTCTAACCACAAAGCATCCTCCTACCAAGTATTGTCTAAACTTGTCCAATGCATGCATGATGGCCAACATCTCCTTATCATAGATCAGATAGAGCTTCTCAAGCTCCCTCATCTTTCTTCTCTTCAAATCTATCGGGTGTTGGTTCTGCATCAATATTGCTCCTATCCCCTCACTAGATGCATCACACTCCAGGACAAAAGGTTGCATGAATTTTGGGAGTGATAATACTAGGAAAGTTATCACCACCCTCTTCATTATGTCAAATGATACCTATGCATCCTCTGATGATACGAAAAGATATTTTAAAGACTATGGTTGAGTTTTAAAAACATGTGTTCATTAACCATTTGGGAATTTGATGAAAGAGGAAGAATTAATGATGAAACATGGAATTCATATAACATATACATATTTGGAAATAAGCACAAGAATCAGCAAACCATAATAGAAAAAGTTGATAACGGAGTTCGGGAATCTTGCCTACGTCTCCGAGCCTTTTGTCTCAGTGGGTGAGTCTTTCTTATTTCTCTTCAAAGCTTCAAACTTACATCATAAAAGTGCCAAATGGATTACAAACTGATATGGTTGTGTTCTTATAGATATCAAGAACCCAACAAAACTGACGGCACTGGAAACAGATGAATGAAGCTCCCATAAATGGCTCGCAAAGTTACTCTCCTCAATGACTTCCCTGCATAAAAAGGGCTTTGGATTTTCAATTCTTCAGCATTTTCCTATTCTTAACCTCCCTTAAGGATTTCAAGAACCTATGGTTTATATAGGCTTGAATTTGGTAACAAACTCCCAACTTTCCCCCAAGATATGGCCTCAAAAAGAGCTCCACATCCTCCTATAATGGCCAAAATCTCTCAAAACTGTCTTATAAATCACTAAAAACCATGATATATAGTTTAAAACCCACTTTTTGGAAAATATATTGGGCATATACCCCTCTGTCCGGGCTCCTGGTCATATGGGCGCCCTCCATGTGGCCCCGAGCTGGCTGGCTCTGATCCTTAGCCCTTAGCTCCTGGTCCTTGGTCGTAGGTGTGGCTATATCGCCTGCCCCTTATGCCTCCATGCTATCCCAAAGAGGTTAGACCCTGTTCATAGCCCCTGGATACACGCCTTGGTCGACGCGCTAGCCCGGTCGACCGGGCGCTTTCCCCACACCTTCGTTCCAACAATATAATGTATGGTCATATGGTATTGTGTCGGGGTTGGATGGACCACGCACCAAGGTTACACTGTATGGACATATGGGTAGTCACATGGTTGTCATATGCACTAGGGCTGGGGCTATGCCCCAACCCTTAACTCCGCTTAAACAAACCTTGCGGTAAGTTTAAATAAAACTTTTAAACTATACTTATTAAGTACCATTGTGGGCGAGCTGGTAGCCTGGCCCTATCAAAATTCTCCTTCCCGGACCGGAGGTCACGAGTTCAACTCTTGTAGAGCCCATAAATTTTTTTCCCAAACCACCAATGGAGGGGTGCCACTTGGCACCATTACATTCGTCCAGAAATATGCCACGCGTCAACAAATCATTCACCCAATTGTCCACAACATCTGCCCAGTCAGCATGCCAACTGTACTTTCCACGTCACTATACATTTGTATGGCCTGTATAGTCAGCTTCCACGTCAACACTGTACAGACTGTACAGTCAGCAAAATTTTGCATGTTTGGTAAAATGAACAGACCACGATATCTTTCGCATACGGTGTTTGTTTGAGCCCGTGCAAGTTGTGTTGGGTTCGTATCAACAAGACCTACACACATGCCTGTTTTTAATCCATTCTGAGAATTTTTATTTTTAGGCCTTCCTGGACCCATTTTGGTTCCTGGATCCATTCTGGATCACACCTCCCCACTAAGACCTTTTGGTCCTCCAAAAGGATACTAACCAGTCAACAATTGTAGGATAGGCCATCCTATTTGTTCTCCGTCTTTTGCACCTGTCTCATCAAGATTAACTGTAAAACAACCATGAAAATTGATAGCATATTGTTAGCCATTTGCACTCTGTCACATCTTCTGAAGCCACTATCATCCATGTTGAAAACATTACTAATGATAACATAAAAAATATGACTGCAAATGAGCTAATATGTTTGTAATACTTGCACGACATTAGCTTATCTTGAAGCAAAGTATGATTGATCTTCCATTCTACAATCATCTCATGTTCTTGCTTAAGATAAATTACTTGATTTGGGACAATTATAGGTGTGTTGCTTGCATGAGCTTCCTTTCTTAATTGTTCCATTGTTTGAAGAGATTGATTTTCTTTTAAGTGATGAGCATGTACCACATATTCTTTGCCTGCTTTGATTAAGTGATATTGATTATGTTCCATGTAGAAGATTTCTTTGCAATCATACAAATAAGGACTGCCTAAGACCATTCCACATTCATTGAGTGGCACCACATCACACGTTAGCTCATCCACAAACTTAGATGAAATTGCAAATTTTAATGTGCATTGCTTTGTTATGTGCAATTTATGGTGGTTTCTTATCCATTTAAGTGAGTAAGGCTTATGATGCATCTGGGTGTTTAATCCCAATTGTTTAACAACTTCCTCTGAAATCAAGTTAGATTGAGATCCATTATCTATCAATGTGTCGACCTTATTATGCCTCATAATGCCCATTATGTGAAACAATTTACTTCTAGAATCAAATCCATCACCAATTTTACCTGTCAAACCAAGCACTGAGATTTTAGATTCATCACCCAAATCTGATCCCAATTCTGTTGGTCGTGATGTTGTTGCAACTGTTTGCCTCCATTTCCTCTCTTTGAACCACTTCGGTTTCTTCTCGGGATGCAATTGCCAACAATGTTCCTCATCATGCCATTCTTTCTTACAATGCTTGCAAGAGGAATTCTCTTCGTTTCTTTCCACTGAATTTTCCTTCTTGCTGATGGGTTTTATATATGCACTAAAAACATAGTAAAAACCCTCAAATAAATTGTCAACCGGGGGTAAGTAAACTTAGAGTTGTAGCAAAATATATGCCAAAGGTAGAAGCCTGGTAGGAGTATAATCTAACTAATGAAGGTAGCTATCTAAGGCTAATATACTCAAGCAAAACTATCTAATGAACAAAACCTACTAAGCAAATTGAAACTAAGTAAACTAAGTACTTTTGGGCCAAGGATCGATGGATAGTTCCTAAGAAAGAAAGTAAAACCCTATGTAAAGCAAACTAGTTCAACAATAAACAAAGGAAAACTACTAAGCATAATAAGAAACTGACAAAACAAACTTCTTTAACTTGCCAACCTACATTCAATGAGAAACTACCCTATGAAAGAAAATAAATAAACAAGTAAGCAAAGACACCTATCTAACCTGTTAAAGCAAATAGACAAGCAAGCAAAGACACCTAACTAACCTACTAAAGAAAAAGACAAGTAAGCAAAGGAAACTAACTAACCTACTAAAGAAAAAGACAAGTAAGAAAAGGAAACTAACTACTGCAAGTAATCAAAGTAAAACTTCTCATTGAACAACTATCTAGCCTAAGAGGCAAGTGGACTAAATGCTTAATGCAAAACTATTTCTAATGCGTAAAAGGAAATCTAAGAGGCAACTTGACTAAATGCTCCATGCAAAAATATTTCTAATGCATGAAAGGAAAGCTATTTGATTGAAATCAAGAAATATTAACAACTAATTCTTAATCTATGATAAACAAACTACTATCTAATCTATCAAAGCAAAGTCTATTTATCCTACAACAACAATAAAACTATTTTCTAAGCTATGAAAGCAAGAAACTATATCTATGAAAGCAGGAAAACTATTCTTTAACCTATGACAATTCAAATATGATGTTGGTGGTTGTGTGAATGTCTTCGGTGTCGGATAATATCTCGATGGCACTTGACAACAAAGGACAATTCCAATGGTATAAGCTCAATACTAATCTCAATGGCAAAATGAAAGGTATGGATTAAACAATCCAATGAGAATTTAGCCATGACAAAAATAATGTTAAATACCCTGCATATTCATGTATAAACCATCAACAACATAATGAGATCATTATTATTTAACTAATAAATTTAATTGCATTTTAATTCTAGGAAAGGAAATTGTGTAAAATAAAACTATGCTATGTCTACTCTAACCATTCAAACTGCAATAAGGAAATAATTGAAAATGGAAATTAAACTATGATATTAAAAAGTAAATTAACAATCTATATTAACCAACAACTAATTAAATGAGATCTATATAAAACTGAAGTAAACAAGCTATAATAAAAAACTGGAATTAACTCTATCCATCCATCAATCCTTGTCAAAGAAAACCCAAATTAAACTCTGTTCTATTCTAATTAAAACTCTGTTTTAAACTAGACTATAAAATCATAAAAGAAATCTGAATCTAACATCTAAATGCACATGGAGTTAGTATAGAGACTTGCAAGTTTGTTCCTAGTCTACAATATCAGTGCATGCTAATACATCTCATCATTCTAACCTGCAAAACAATTAAAACAATTAAACTACAACAAACTAGTTAAGACAATAAAAAACATGCATGTACCAAAAATAAAAAGAGCAATTAAATTAAGAAATGCATAAATAAACATGAAGACAATTACCAGACTATTGGTGCCCCCCCCAGCAAGTTGTGGTCACTCTCTAAAAGCACACCACGAGCTTAACAAGATGAATTCACCATTAAAACTTGAAAACACAGTTCTGACATAATTTTGGCAATGTATAAACTCAAAAATAGAGAAAAATGAGTTTGTCTCCAATACATTGGTTCTTCTACTTGGTTATGCTACTTAACAATCATCTGACCATCCTATTAGTATTTATAAGCTTACATACCAAGTGGTTGACCACAAGAAGGTTGAACCACTTCTAAATTCGACAAATTACAATAAATGATGCCCTAACTGATAAAATGGAGTGAGCCAATAATCACCCTCTTGAACAACTAAAACTAAGTTGTTAGGAGCTCAGTAGCTGGAGGGGGCAAGGATAAACAAAACCCACGTGCTCGATTTTCTCATCACTGGTTGTCAATACCTTCAGCTCCAAGTCACCTTGCATTTTTGTGCAATACGCAGTGCTGGACAGAGTGCCTGATCAAGTGCCGAAACGAGTGCCGGATCAAGTGTCGGAACTAGAAACGTAGTGCGTTTTTTCCCTGTAACACCACAAAAATGTGAATTAGCTCTTGGAAATCATAAAACATGATGAATTATACTTGATACAATCATTAAACATGAATTACACGTACCTTATGGCAATCATACCATTTTATCATGAAATTTTTCAAAAAGCCCCTTTAAAATATGAAAAACACATATGTACATGTGGCAAAAGTGTATAATAAACATCATGAACGTGATCATATATCGGGCCCTACATTACCCCCACACTTACAATTTTGCAGGTCCCACTGCAAACAAAAAGAAGTTACCCCGCATGACTAGGCTTACTGAGGAGGATCAACTTCGGAAGCCTCTACTTCTTGCTGTGTAGACTTAGCCTTGTGCCTCTTGTGTTGCTTTAATTGTGCTCTGAGGCTGCGGTTAGATTTATTCATTTCATCAACCAACCGCTGAAGGAAGTTGACCTTTTCCTAAAGGACTGCATTGTCATGATGAAGGTTTACATCTACTATCTTCCTCTCTTCCAACTGTTGGAGAAGCTGATGGTTTTATTTTTGTAGCTACTCTATGGTTGGGATAGAATCAGTGATCTCTAAGGAAGGCTTAGATCCTTTGAGGGATGTGGAAAATCTATCAGTTTTAGGATCTAAATTGGGCATGGGTGAAGTAGGAGTGATGGGAGATCGGTAAAGTGAGGTAGGTTCTAATTTTGTTTTCCTTAGTGACTCTAATCCATCCGCAGAGAATTCCCTAGGTTTCTTATGAGGGCTCTCAAGTTCAGAGGACACTTGGATGGGATTTGAAGCAGGTGGAGGTTTTGCATAAGGCTTGGTTCTTGTGTTTTGGGTACTCTTTCGAAAGGGTCCCTTACCAAATCAATTGTCTCCTCTCTTGTTTGTGGGAATGATGGGAAAGTCTTGATACATTACTTCTTGAATCTTTTTAGGTGTAGGATCAAGAGAGAGTGAAGGCATTGGGGGGTCAACAATGGGATTCTTTTGGTCTTTGATCTTGGTCTTTTTACCCAATGAAGAAGTATGGATGCCAACAAGCTTTTGGTATTGTTCGAGCAAAGAGAGGGTTTGTGCAAGGGAGTTTGGAGTTCTTGGAGAGTGAGGCTTGGATGGAGAGATAGTTTTTAGGCTAAGTGGCTTTTTTTCGATCTTAACTGTCAAGTGAGGGTTTGCAAATTGGTAGATAAAGGAATCCCAATTTTTCCCTTGCTTCTCTAGTTCAGAAAGAATGATGAGATTGGTCAAGCCATGGTGGAAGAGACTATTGTGGGGGTTAGTCACATTTTTCCTCACTTAAGAGGACATCTTCTCCAAGCTTTTGAGAAAATAGAAGGGGAAGTTCAAGGGTTTGTTGAACAGAAAATGAGCGAGCAATCTAAAATGAAAATCTTTGAAAGTAGAGTATCTACCTTCACATGTAATTAACCTTATGATGACGATGAGGGGATTGACCAATTCTGCCTTTATCCACTCCTTAGCATACCCTTTTGCTCCTGAAATGCTCTCGAATATCATGAGCCAACCTATCACATCTATGAATATCTAGTGGTATGACATTACCATCATTTGGTCACCAAACCAGGGTAATGGATCTCAGTTGCATGGCTGAGAGAAACAGGGTCTCATCACGAACTAACCTTCTCATTTTCACTAGGTGTTTGTGGGTGACATTGCCATCATCCGGTCATCACGCTAGGGAAGTGACCTTCAAACTCTCCTTATGCTATATTGAAATAAAATAAATAAATAAATATAAAAGGAAGTTGTTAGGCTTGGAAAAAGTGCATTGCGGACGAAGGTTCCACACACCCTCTACAAAGACACCCATGAATGAGACACTACGACCCCTTGTATGTCATGAGACCTATTCCCATTGAGTCTTAACCCCAACCACTTCATCCACTTTACATGGCTTAGAGAGGGATCTCTTGGAAACTCTCCTTGACATAGGGAAAGATCTACCCAATATAACACCTCATCAACCCTCCCATATTCAAGCTTGACAAGTCGCATAATGTATTTGAGTTGTTAATTGTTTGCTATAGTGATATTTGATGCACATGCTTAGATGGATTATTTATTGATTGGATTCACTTATCATGATGTTATGCCTTGATATCCTTGGAGGGTGTGATCATTTGTCTTTGCAGGATCTAGTTGGTGGAAAGTTTTGGGAGAACAAGCCTAGCTTGGGCTTCCATGGGGATACAAGCCCACGGGTTGGATGTCAGAGGCCCGCATGTCAGATGAGTAACATTAGACTTGGAAGGCCTTGATGATGACTTGGATGACATATCCCAACCCTCACTTTCCAAACTATTTTCCTAGGAGGGGCAAAACGTCCTCTTTTTTAGCATGATGTCATGTGTGGGGGGCTAGGGCATGGTGGTGACATGATATGCTTTGGCACTTGGATGTTTTGAGGGGTTTGAGGTATTGACCTTGAAGGAAGACATTTGGATGCTTGAAACATGGCTTTAGCAAGCCTAAACACCCTCCTCCTACACCAACGAATTGATCCTAATGCAAAAATGTCCCCTAAAGGAGTGATGTCCTTCTAAATTAGGGTTTTGTTTGTGCAAAAGTGAAATTTTAAAGGAATTGTTTAATATTATTTTGTAAAAGGGGAAATATTAGGGTTGTTAACCCCTAATATTGCGTTTTACCCTAAATTATGTGGACAAACTATGTTAGCTACATTTTGTATAAATAGAGATCATAAGATATCATTTTTAACATAACTCTCCCTCATTGTGAGAGGACTTGATTTGAAATTTCCGCTATGTTTGGAAATATTGTCTCTTTTAGCTCTTGTTTATGGATATCTATTGATGAATGGTTGGTGCAAGTCTAGTGCTAGACTTTGATGATGTCTTCTAGCTCTTATGGTGGACTATCTTGGCATTTCGCTTGATCTTGGTATGGTCTTTTACTATTATACTATCATTATTTCAAGTCAAGGATTGTTATGATAGAAACTAGGTGGGAATTCTAAGGGCATACACCCTCACCATAGTCTTCATCATTTTATGCTTCATCTCATTGATTATACAAGGGTTTTCTAAAAGAAGTATAAGGGCATACACCCTCTTAACTTAAAATCTAGATAGAGAAACTTGCCTTGGGAAGTAAAAGGGCTTACATCCCCAAGGAGGTAGCTTCTTTAGATATTTTTTTATTTGACTCCATTAACCCAATAGTAAAGGCACTAGAAATACCTTTTTGCATTGGAGATATAAAAGCATTGCCTTGGGAAACACATTTTTTGATCTTTTGGAAGGTTTCTTGCTTAAAGTTGGTTTGCCTCATTGAGAGGAGTCTTCCAATAATAGGGCATCCCCTCTCTCCCACTACTTCTTGATGTTGTTACAAAATTACATATTCAGCCATTAGGGCTGCAGAAACCCTAACTCGTTTTCTTGAATAACTCTCTTATCAACCATTGGATTTTACTCAAAGTTTGCACACATTTTCTCCTTGGTCCAACACACTTTTTGGCAAAGTTTGAGGGGATTTCAGTGGCTGATTTTCTTTCTATAATACATTGAATGTTATAGCCATAAGGCTGTATAATTTTATGCAGACGAGTTTTTACAACAACCTTATATTTTATTGCTAGGTTATTGGTTTTTCATCTTGAGTTTAGCTAGTTATCTATTAGTCTTTCTCTTGCATTTTCTATTTGATCTCTATCATTTATTGAGAAGCTTATAGTACCATATTATTTCTGATATATGTTGTTATCTATTGCTTCAAATTAGGGACAAAAATCTTAACTTTATGATCCAACTAACATACATCATTGCAAAGTTTATTTTCTTATGTCTCGTGCAGGTATTTCACCATTTGTAGGTTACTCAACACACTTGGCAACCCTTGGACCTTCCCAAGACTTATTTCCACACACTTCACTCCAATTAGACTTTACCTCTAGGGGCTTCACTTCCACTTCCCTCCATATCCATCTCAATCCTCCTAGGATCATCGGGATTGTCTCCTTAGAGTGGCCTAGTCACCCTTGAAGTGTGGGACCTACATATAGGTGACATTGGGTGCAGGATTCCCAAGTTGTATCACTTTCTTCATTGTTGGGTCAAGATTTGACCAACCTACAACTTGCACTATAAAATTTTGGTGTCGTTTCCAAGAAATATTTTGAATCTTCTTCGTACCATAGTGACACTTTGGTAAGATATCCCAAAGCCTTTACCTTATCTTACTTAGTGAATCCACCCGAGGGACATTTCCTTTTCACCTTTCTTGATGAGTTCATTTTGAAACTCATCTAGCGAATCCACCTTCCCAGAATCCTTCTTTCCCCAAAACTTTTCCCCCTAGGAGGTTCAAGCCTTCTAAGGTTTACCAAAGAAGGCCTCCTCTCAAGTATCTCGTTCCCAAAACCATTTTCCATAATACCCTTCCTCTTGTTCCAATGGCTCACCCTTGGGAAAGTGACCTCTACAAACCCATTAACATGACCAATATCCAAGGTTACCCTAACAAAATGACAACAAAAGTCAACAAGTGGTTTCCAAAGTTCTTAGGAAAAAATGTGAGAACTGTCGAAGACCACATTTATGTCATGGTCTAGGATATGGACATTGCAGGTATTGATCATGAAGATGTGACCATGAGACTATTCACTTCATCATTGACTGAAGAAGCCCTTGATTGGTTCAAATAAATCCCCGATAATCATATCATGACCTATGCTATTTTTTCCAACTTATTCAAAAGAAGATGGTTGAGAAAAGAAGATGGTGGGACACTTGGGACTCAGTTCAATCAAATAAATAAAAAGGAGAATGAAACAGTGAGGGAATTCATTTCCATATTTGACAGGTTGTGCAATCAAATTTCAACAGATTATCGTCCCACAACATCATCAATTCGTCTCCTTTACATGAATGACTTTGAAGGACATTTCTGATACATTCTTAAAGATAAAAATCCCACATCATTGGTAGAGGCTAAAGAGTTTAGTATCAATATTGAATAAAATCTCCTTGATTTAAAAATAGAACCTTTTCAGTACCCTCGTAACAAGACATAATCAAGGATGAAGGTTTTAAACAACAGTTCTCATGATCCGATTAATCTCCTGACTCAGAAGATAGACCAGATGAATACTCAATTTTTTCAGGTGAAGAATCAACTTATGAACCATATGAATACAGTGGAAAGAAATCAATCTTCTCCCAGACCTCACTTTTCTAGACAACATAGAGATGCCACCGGTTGGAAACCAAGACCTCAACAAGAGGCAAAAGCCCCAAATACTTTGAAACCTATTGGGAAAATTGATATAGAAGCTTAGTGTCTCCCATAACAAGAACCCCATAGGGAAGACGAGTGCCCCCGACATGAAGAACATTATTCAACGATATAAACTTCATGATTTTCAATCTCAACGATGAACAAGTTACTCAAGAACAAATCAATGAAGCCAAAAGAATAGGAGAAAGAGAGGGGAGGCTTCGAGCCTTAAGTAAATTGACAAATGATAAGAAGAAGGTGTTGAGGAGAAGGGAAATCCTAACCTACAAAAGAAAAAATGCTTCATCCCCTCCATCACAGCCTAATACTCCTCTTCCACCAGCAAAAAAGGTGGCTCCACTACCTCCACCATTGGTATGTGAGTTGTTTCCTAAGCCAACTCCTACAGATGAAATTCAATTGAATATAGATGTTGCAAGCATGTTTGGAAAAATGAATATGACGGTCCTAGTGACAAAGATGTGTAAGATCCCTTCTGTTAAAAGAGTAATTTTGAAAATATTATAGGTGCCAGCCAAGAAGGAGGATCCTCCCATCATATTGAACATTATGTACCTCGATCGGCCAAGGGATAATAACCCTCCTTTCTATATTTCATTAGGAATGAATGACCTCTGCTTGAACAACTGCATGCTTGATTCGGGGGCTTTAGAAAATGTCATGCCATTGAAGGTGATGAAACAACTTGGTTTGAAGACAACCCGACCTTATGGAAATGTTTGTGGTATTGATTCAAGAAAAGTCGAGGTATTGGGGGTGTGTGAATACGTTGAGGTATTTTTGATAGATTTTCCACATATCAACATCCTCATGGACATATTGGTGATCGATTTTTCGGATGCCTAGGGGATGTTCTTGTCAAGGACCTAGTCCTCAGCCCTTGGAGGTTTTCTTAACATGAACCTTAGACATGCATGTATTCCCATGGGTGATGGCACATATGAAATATTACACAATGGGGAAAATAAATATACATATGTGATGGATCTAAGGGGCCCTAACTATGTCAGTGAACACTACTATGATATGACTCCACAAGTTATTGAGTAAGATCCATCCGAGTTACCCTTCATGCAGGAAGATTCCATAAATATGTTTCTCCCATGGAAAAATAAAAATAAGACTACAAAGTACCATGGGAAGGACTTGGGATCTATCCATATTATACAAGAAGAATATAAGAAACATGAATAAATCGTCAAAGAGATAGTCCACATAGAGCCTTTATATGATGAGAATACACCTTGCATCGATTTCAATGAAGAGAGTCTTGTGCTCATGTAGGAAAAAAGAAACGGCAAGCCCAGATATGACCAAGAAGACAACAATTCTTGGCTTGGCCCTTACATCATCATGAATAATCTTGACAAAGAAAGGTACTATCTGACAACATTAGATGGGAGAAAGATGTCACTACCAATAGATGGGTCTCTTCTCCAACCTCGCATCCAGGTCACATGACTTCTTCAGGTCCCGTGCCCGAGGTAAGTAGGTAAGTCATTTTGATTCCTTGCATTTTCATATTGATTGCTCATACTAGTTTAGGTGCATTTAATTTTCATTTTTCTCTACTTGCACTATTGATTTCATGCTTAGCTTAGAATTTTTATTTATTTTTAAATGTCAAAATTTTATTTTTCTAGCTTCGTTGGTTTTCATTATGATCATTTGAGAACAAGGATGAGTAGGCCATCCTGCACTTAACAGTTTGGTGTTTCCTTGCAGGCACAGGACTACCAAGAGATGCTTTGGTTCTCATGCACTCTACGATGAGCACATGTCCCCAAGTAGGAGCCAGATGGTATCCCCATTTTGCGGATAACTAAAGAGATTATGTCTCGAGGCCCTCAGGTTGTAGATATGGAGTGCCAAGAGAATACATGACCAGCAGTACCCTTTTCACAGATGGAAAACCCACTCACCACCACGGATGGTCACATTTTTTTAGATGGCATCCACCACACCAGTTGGCTTTCGGAAGGAAGTGGGCCTTGCTCCATGAGGTACAAGTCAGTATTATGGTGAGAATCATTTCAATATTTAAGCCATTTGATCATGTTGTATCTTAGATTTCTCTAGATTTCATGATATATGCTTGGGCATTATTCATTTTGCCCCGCTTCACCTTGGTGGAGTGGTTTTCCTTGGGGATGGGTTTGCTACTAGGAACTCCCTTGATGAGCCATCATACCATTCTTGACCATACTTACCACTTTCCATCATTATTCCCATTTGTTTCCTTATCTCTTAGGATTTTAGGGTGTATTGAACCAAGAAGGGGTTGTCCCTCATTCTATGGGAAGAAGAGATTGAAGGCCCAAAGGGGTTGATGTTGGGTAAATTATAAAATCCTTATATAAACCTTCCAGATGCTTCACCCAAGGATCACCCAAGAAAGAAATGAAACACTTATCTTTGAGTAAAGGGGACCCACAATATAATAAATAATTCTTAAAAGGTTAGTTGAAGGGTAGGAGGTCTCATAAGCCAACCTATCATGTCCATGAATATCTAGTGGCATTAAATTACCATAATTTGGTCACCAAACCAGGGTAATGGCTCTTAGTTGCATGACTAAGAGAAAGGAGGTATCATCACGAGCCAACCTTCTCATTTCCACTAGGTATTTGTGGGTGACATTGCCATCATCTGGTCACCATGCCAGGGCAGTGACCTTCAAACTCTCCTTGTGCTATATTGAAATAAAATAAATAAAGAAAGATAAAAGGCAATTGATGGGCTTGGAAAAAGTGCATTGCGGACGAAGGTACCACACACCCTCTACAAAGGCACCCATGAATGAGACACTACGACCCCTTGTATTTCATGAGCCCTATGCCCATTGAGTCTTGACCCCAACCACTTCTTCCACTTTACATGGATTAGAGAGGGATCTCTTGGAAACTCTCCTTGACCTAGGGAAAGATCTACCCAATAGAACACCTCGTCAACCCTCCCATATTCAAGCTTGACAAGTCGCATAGTGTCTTTGAGTTTTTAATTGTTTGATATAGTGATCTTTGATGCACATGCTTAGATGGATTATTTATTGATTGGATTCACTTATCATGATGTTATGACTTGAGATCCTTGGAGGGTGATGGGTGTTCTATATGCACTAAAAACACAGTAAAAACCCTCAATTAAATTGTCAACCCGTGGTAAGTAAACTTAGAGTTGTAGAAAACTATACGCCAAAGGTAGAAGGGCTGGTAGGAGTATAGTCTAACTAATGAAGGTATCTATCTAAGGATAATCTACTCAAGAAAAACTATATGATGAGAAAACCCTAATAAGCAGCTTGAAACTAGGTAACCTAAGTACTTTTGGGCCAAGGATCGATGGATAGTTCCTAAGAAAGAGAGTAAATCCTATGTAAAGAAAAGTAATTCAACAATAAGCAATAAACAACTATCTAAGCATATCAAGAAGCAAATGACAAAAGAAAATTGTTTTAACTTGCCAACCTACATTCAATGAGCAACTACCCTATGAAAGCAAATAAATAAACAAGTAAGCAAAAGCACCTATCTAACCTATTAAAGAAAATAGACAAGCAAGCAAAGACACCTAACTAACCTACTAAATCAAAAGACAAGTAAGCAAAGGCAACTAACTATTGCAAGAAATCAAAGTAAAACTTCTCATCGAACAACTATCTAGCCTAAGAGGCAAGTGGACTAAATGCTCAATGCAAAACTATTTCTAATGCATGAAAGGAAATCTAAGAGGCCACTGGACTAAATGCTCAATGCAATGCATGAAAGGAAATCTATTATATTGAACGCAAGAAAGACTACCAACTAATTCTTAATCTATAATAATCAAACTAATATCTAATGTATCAAATCAAAGTCTATCTATCCTACAACAACAATAAAACTACCTTTTAAAACTATGAAAGCAAGAAAACTATTCTTTAACCTATGACAATTAAAATATAATGTTGGTGGTTGTGTGAATGTCTTCGGTGTCAGATAATATCTTGATGGCACTTGACAACAAAGGACAATTCCAATGGTATAAGCTCAACACTAATCTCAATGGAAAAATGAAAGGTATGGATTAAACAATCCAATGAGAACTTAGCCATGGCAAAAACAATGTTAAATACCTTGCATATTCATGTATAAACCATCAACAACATAAAGAGATCATCATTATACTTCTACACTATGTAAGCAAAACTAGATTCAACCATTAACTAAAAAATATAATTGCATTTTAATCTATGAAAGGAAATTGCGTAAAATAAAACTATGCTATGTCTATTTTAACAATTCAAAACTGCAATAAGGAAATAATTAAAAACAGAAATTAAACTATGAAAGTAAATTAACAATCTACATTAACCAACAACTAATTAAATGAGATCTATATAAAACTGAAGTAAGCAACTTGTAACTAAAAACTGGAACTATTTCTATCCATCCATCAAATCCCTGTCAAAGAAAACCCAAATAAAAACTCTATTCTATTTTAATTAAAAATTTGTTTTAAACTTGACTATAAAATCATAAATCAAAGCACAATATAACATCTAACTACACACAGGGTTAGTATAGAGACTTGCAAGTCTATTCCTAATCTAGAAAATCAATGCATGCTAATACCTATCATCATTCTAACCTGCAAAACAATTAAAAAAATTAAACTACAACAAACTAGTTAACACAATAAAAAACATGCATGTAGAGAAAATAAAAAGAGCAATTAAATTAGGAAATGAAAAACAGACATGAAGACAGTTACCAGACTGCTAGTGGGCCCCCCAGCAAGTCGTGGTCACTCCCTAAAATCACACCACAAGCTTAACAAGACGAATTCACTATTAAAACTTGAAAACGCAGTTCTGGCATAATTCTAGCAATGTAAAATATCAAAAACAGAGAAAAACGAGTTTGTCTCCAATACAATGGTTCTTCTACTTGCTTAACAATCTTATGACCATCCTAGCAGTATTTATAAGCTGACAGACCAAGTGGTCGACCACAGGAGGGTCGAACCACTTCTAATTTCGGCAAATTACAATAAATGATGCCCTAACTGATAAAATAGAGTGAGCCAATAATCACCCTCTTTTGACAATTGAAACTGAGTTGTCTGGAGCTCAGTAGCTGGAGGGGATAAGGACAAACAAAACCCACGTGCCCGATTTTACTGTCCCTGAACGCCAATACCTTAACTTCCAAGTCACCCTGCATTTTTGTGCAATATGCAGTGTTGGACAGAGTGTCGGATCGAGTGTCGGAACGAGTGTCAGAATAAGTGCCGGATCAAGTGCCGAAACTAGAAATGTAGTGCGGCTTTGCCCTGTAACACCAGAAAAATGTGAATTAGCTCTTGGAAATCATAAAACATGGTGAATTATACTTGATACAATCATTAAATGTGAATTATACGTACCTTATGTCGATCATACCATTTTATCATGAAATTCTTCAAAAACCTCCTTTAAAAGATGAAAAACATATATGTACATGTGACAAAAGTGTATAATATTCGTCATAAAAATGATCATATCTCGAGCCCAACATTACCCCCACACTTACGATTTTGTAGGTCCCACTGCAAACAAAAAGAAGTTACCCCTCGTGACTAGGTTTGCTGAGGAGGATCATCTTTGGAAGCCTATCCTTCTTGTTGTGTAGACTTAGCCTTGTTCCTCTTGTGTTTCTTTAATTGTGCTCTGAGGCTGCGGTTAGATTTAGTCATTTCATCAACCAACTGCTAAAGGGAGTTGACCTTTGCCTGAAGGACTGCATTGTCATGATGAAGGTTTACATCTACTATCTTCCTCTTTTCCAATTATTGGAGATGCTGGTGGTTTTATTTTTGTAGCTTCTCTATGGTTGGGATAGAATCGGTGATCTCTGAGGAAGGCTTAGATCCTTTGAGGGATGTGGACAATCTATCAGTTTTATGATCTAAATTGGGCATGGGTGAAGTAGGAGTGATGGGAGATCGGTAAGGTGAGGTAGGTTATGATTTTGTTTTCCTTAGTGGCTCTAATCCATCTGCAGAGACTTCCCTAGGTTTCTTATGAGGGCTCTCAAGTTTAGAGGACACTTGGATGGGATTCGAAGTAGGTGGAGGTTTTGCATAAGGCTTGGTTCTTGTGTTCCAGGTACTCTTCTGAAAGGGTCCCTTACCAAATCGATTGGCTCCTCTCTTATTTGGGGGAATGATGGGAAAGTCTTGCTGCATTACTTATTGAAGCTTTTTAGGTGTAGGATCAAGAGAGAGTGAAGGCATTGGGGGGTCAACAATGGGATTCTTTTGGTATTTGCTCTTGGTCTTTTTACCCAATAAAGAAGTATGGATGCCAACAAGCTTTTGGTATTGTTCCGGCAAAGAGAGGGTTTGTGCAAGAGAGTTTGGAGTTCTTGGAGAGTGAGGCTCAGATGGAGAGATAGTTTTTAGGCTAAGTGGCTTTTTTTCAGTCTTAACTTTCAAGTGAGGGTTTGCAAATTGGCAGATAAAGGAATCCCAATTTTTCCCCTGCTTCTCTAGTTCGGCAAGAACAATGAGTTTGGTCAAGCCATGGTGGAAGAGACTGTTGTGGGGGTTAGTCACATTTTTCCTCACTTAAGAGGACATCTTCTCCAAGATTTTGAGAAAATAGACGGGGAATTTCAAGGGTTTGTTGAACAGAAAATGAGCGAGCAATCTAAAATGACAATCTTTGAAAGTAGAGTATCTACCTTCACATGTAATTAACCTTGTGATGATGATGAGGGGATTGACCAATTCTTCCTTTATCCACTCTTTAGCATACCCTTTTTCTCCTGAAATTCTCTCGAATTCAGGCTTAAACACCCAGTTGTAACTTGAGCCCGACAATTAGTGGTTTTTGAACCATCTATCTCCCATTCTTGGGAGCTTTGTTGCAGCAGCAATGGACCCTTCTGAAACTTCAAAGGTAAGAGACCCTACATGTGTTGTCTTACCATCAAAACCAACTGCTAATTTCATAGAGAGGTCATCATCGTGGCCCTGCAAGCTAGACAGAAATGGCCCCCAGCCAGTGTGCAAAAACACTTCTCTGCACTGTGCAAATTCGACAATGGAAAATAAGTATGCATAGGAGGAGGGTTCATATCTCCTGGGAATTGTGACAGAGGTGTAATTCACCAAGCAAGGGAGAAATTGAGCCAAGCAATGACACAAATTTAACACAAGCTGAATGCGTTTTGAATAGAGGACAGGGTGGAAGAGGTTGGGCATGATTTCTTAACGCATAGGAGAGAAAACGACAAGGGAAAATGAGATAAGAGAGTGCCCAGCCCGATTTTGGATGCACTTAAGGTGGAATACATTGCACACATGTGCACGTGAGCTGCCATGTGTGGGAAATTTGAATTCGATGGCAAGCTTTGGGGTAATGTAATGGTGCGTATTTAGATCAATGTCCAAGTCTTTTAACTTGGACATTTGATCATAAACATATGAAGCATCTTTTAATCAATGCCTGCAACCAATTTAATTGAATGTAAGTGAATTCTAGTTACCTGGAATCTAGGATAGTTACTGGTGTGCAATTCACATGGCACCTCATTCGGCACCTCATTCGACACTTCATCCGGTACCTCATATGGTACTTCATCCAATACTTCTGTGTTAAGTGCATTTTCACCTCCTATAATGGATAGCCTTAAAATTTGAAGTGTTTTTGACAATCATAGTAGTTAATGAGTAGAGGAAAGATGCTCCATGCTCACTCAATCTTCTTGCATATGTCATATAATGTCAAAAACCTACAATGAACGGGTTATAGCAAGCATAAAACATGTATTGTCAAACCTACAATATGCAGTTTGTAATGAAACGATAAACCGATAAAGAGTGGTCTGTTAAGTATGTGTTTAGTAATTTATAGCACACAGGAGTTTAAGCATTTCAAAAATAACATGAGTATCATTGTAATAACCTGTATCATAGAAATAATACAAAAATTCTTGCAAAGATCTACTTCTCTAGGAAATGATCATTTGTCAGCTCATGAACTCCTCCCCCACACCTAATTATTGTGACACCTCTCAGTCAAAAGTATAGCAAACTAGTCAGTATCCCCCAATAGCCAAAGATTTATAGTGTGTCAAGTGTAAAGATAAAATTTCACAGCTTCGTCTGACGAGATAGTTAGAAGATGGCCCCACCTATAGGATAAGAGATCCTATATATAGAAAAGAAGAGGTAGGCAAGAGAGTTTCAAGATAGTCTTAGAGTTATTTCCCAATGGAAAGTTTATGAGATTCATTAACCTTAGCTTAACCACACATACTCCATGTCAACTTTGTCTGCAAGTAATGTCGTACATCAGGACAAGTTTAAACTTACGAATTATTTTTTTTAGATTATCATCCTCGCTAGGCAGAATGCCCCCTGTTCAGTACTCCGACAGGTTTACCTAGTCATACAACATACCGGTACCTGCTGCCAGCAGACCTGTTCAGTATCCTGGTGGGTTAGCCTCTTAAACCCTCAGAGACTGGCCCTCCATCTTTTAAGATTTTAGTATAATATTTCTTATGCAAGAAGATGGGGGAATAGCTCTGAAAACCACTTTTTCTTTCCCTTTTTTTTAAAATTGGGATGGTATTTATGTTAGAGGATGAATTTCTGTTATATTACTTAGTGATTTTCCCGATGTAAGGGGTACTTAAGCGGGCGTGGCCTATCTAAAGATATGATATAATCAAGCTATTTAGTGTGTAGTGGATGGTATCATTGAGAAAGAACAGAAAGGTATCTCTAGGCTTAACTTACTTTCTTCCTTTGTAGTTATTGTGATGTTTCCATGACTAACCACTAATTAGGCTTCCTTGTTACTCTTTGATAAAGACACTTGACTCACTTACTCAGGTTTCTTGGAAAAACTGTACGAGAGACCTCTAGGCTTGATAGTTACAGTATCACTTCCTTATACAGTGGTGAAGAGTTTCAAGAGCAACTGCTTTAGAATGCCTAAAAAAAATGAGAATTTTGCAAAAATATGGCTAATTACAGTAAGTCAATATTCATTTGATGATTTAACAAAGACAAAATTCAAATATAACAATGTTTTGAAGAAAGATCCTTGAAACTGTGTACTCCGGTGAAATAATTACTTACAAAACCTCTAGAGTTGCCTTATTGACAAAATTCAAAAACTATTTACATATGTACAATAGGAAATTCAGAAAAAAATTCAAGAACAAGGGGGGACTTCCCCATCTACTAAGGCCAATGCCTTTTCAGTTGACATGACCTGTAGAAAATCTTCTCTGGAAATGGACTTATGATAAAACTTAAGTCGGTGTCCATTTACCACAAAGGACTTGTCCATTGTCAATTGTTTTAATTTTTACAGCTCCATTGTCATATACAGTGTCTACCTTGTAAGGACCCAACCATCGGGTGGTGAGTTTGCCTTTGAAGGTTTTGAATCAAGAATTAAACAATAGATCCCAATCACCAGGCTATAAGTGCTTCTTCTTAATAAACTTGTGATGCCACTTGCTCCTCTGGTTTTGTACTAATATCGCCCGTTGGATGGCATCTTGTCTAATTTCATCCAACTCATTTAGTTGTAGGGCTCGTTGCTTTTGAGCCTCTTCCAGGTTCAATCCTAATTCTGCGGAAATATGGAAGGTCCTTACTTGGAATTATATAGGTAAAAGTACTTGTTTCCCGTACACTAGCTCATAAGGGGTATGTCAAGTGGTATTTCTCCAGGTAGTCCAATATGCCCACAAAGCCTCTGGGAGCCTATCAGCCCAATCTTGGTGATGTAACTGAATAGTCTTGGTCAAGATGGCTTCTAGAACTTTGTTTGTGGATTCTACCTGACCATTGGCTTGCGGGTGGTATGGAGAATATTTACAGTGTTTAATCTCATATTTCTCTATTAGCTCTTTCATCAACTTGGAAGTGAACTAAGTGCCTTGGTCGGTAACAATTTCACAAGGGACACCGAAGCGGGTAAATATGTCTTCATAGATAAATTTGACAACAGACTTCTCTATATCCCTGAATAGGGATTTTGCCTCTACCCATTTGGTGACATAGTCTGTACAAACCAAAATATAGTTCTTCCTATGGGACATGGGTGAAATTGGTCCTACAAAGTTGAGGGCCCAGTTTTTTAAGGGTTCTATCATAACTTGGGCCTGCAAAGGAATTTCGTCGGATGATGTAGGTCTTCCTATCCTTTTTCAAATATCACAACTTCTCACATACTTGGCAGCATCTTTGAAAATTCTAGGCCAATAGTAACCTGAATGTAATACCTTATATGGTGTGTGTTTGCCAGAGAAATGGCCACCACATGGTCCATCATGACAACTTCGTAGTATATTAGGTACCTCATCCTCTTGGACACTTCTACAAATAATCAAATCAGGACCTGTGCGAAAAAGATCATGACCAACCCAAGAGTAATTATCACTTTGTGTAATAATTTTCCACTTTTCATGAGGTGACAAATGAGATGGTAAATTCCTAATGGCCAGATAGTTTTCCATATCCACAAACCATGGGGTATTTACAGAGAGGGAAAAGAGGTGCTCGTCTAGAAAACTATCATCTACAGGGATATCATCATCCTCATTTTTTATTCAGGAAAGAAAGTTAGAGACTACATTATCCTTTCCAGGTCGGTCAAGCATAGTGATGTTAAATTCTTGCAATAAAAAAATCCACCTGGTCACTCAACCATTAGTTATAGTTTTATTCATGAGGAACCTAATGGCAGAGTGATCGGTATGTACAAATACTTCATAACCTGTAATGTAATGACGAAACTTGTTAATAGCATGAACAACTACCAAGAACTCTTTCTCAGTGACTGTGTAGTTCAACTCAGCAGGGGACAATTTCTTGCTTAAAAAATAAATGGCATAGGACTATTGGTCTTCTTTTTACCCTAATACCCTTCCTATTGCGGTGTCAGAGGCATCAGTGGATATATGAAATGGGAGAGTCCAATTGCGCCCTCTAAGAACTGGTGCCACAGACAACTTAGCTTTCAGGGTTTCAAAGGCGATTTGACACTGCTCAGTCCAAACAAAGTCAACATCTTTTATTAATAATCCAAACTTAGGTGTAGTAATCTTTGTAAAATTTTCAATAAACCGTCAGTAATATCTGGCATGCCCAAGAAAGCTTTTCACCTCTTTCTAAGTCTTGGGGGGTGGAAGTCTAATAATGACCTCAATCTTTCCAGGATCAAATTTTATCCCTTTAGATGAAACATGATGTCCTAGAACCACTCCTTCAGTTAACAACATTTTTCATTTTTCATGGCTCAGAGATAGGTTCATTTCCTGACATCTAATGATGAATTTTTCTAATTTGTCTAAGGCTTCCTGGTAAGTGTTTCTGTAGACTATGAATTCATCCATGTAGACCTCCACAAAATCATGAATAAGATCAGAAAATATCCCTAGTACTGCTCGTTGAAATGTGGCAGAAGAATTACACAATCCAAATGGTAAGACCCTATAGGCATAGGTTCCCCAAGGACAATTAAAGGTAGTCGTGTCCTGGTCGTCGAGTGCTATAAGAATCTGGTTGTACCCATTGTACCCATCTAGAAAGGAGAAATACTTCTTTTTGAACAAGGTATCTAGAACTTGGTCAATGAAAGGGAGAGGAAAGTAGTCTTTCAAAGTGGCCTTGTTGAGTTCCCAGAAATCAACACAAATTCTCCATTTCCCGGTCACTTTCTTTGGAACCACTAAAAGCGGGGATACCCACTTACTGTTGGAGATGGGATAGATAAATATGACATTTAGCAACTTTCAAATCTCCTCCTTGACTATGTCTTTGAGTTGGGTTCATCCTTCTCTGGGGTTGCCTAACATGTGTCACTTCCCCCTGGGTATATATGTGATGGATGCATGTGTCAAGGTGTATACCCTTCATGTTAGTGTATTCTCAGGAAAATTCTCATGTTTGTTCTTTAAGGATATCTACTAACTGTTTCTATTGGTCTATATCTAGCCTGGAGTTTATATGTAAAAATTTCCCTGGACTAATATCGTAGGGCATAGTATAAGACATGGCAGACTCATCTATTTCGAAAATAAAATATGTCGAAGACGAAATGGATAAGTCTAATTGTTCTTGAAATTCTTCCCCAAACATGTACTCAAATTGGGGAAAAGATTTGTGGAAAATCCACACATGTGATAGCATAAATGAACTGGTTTAGCACATTTTCTGGTGTATACTCCTGAAGTTCCCTTGCATGGTCACTAGGCAATACAGGTTCTTCCTAGTCTTCGTTCTCATATGGACATTCAAGCCACCATAGATTCTCCATAACAGGTTGAGCTGGAGGGTAAATGGTGAGCTTCTGGATAGAGAGACCATTTGAGATGGTCATTTCTCCTTCTCTACAACCAATAAATGCATTGGCTGTGGCTAGCCAAGGTCTTCCCAAAATGACTAGATGGCATTTGGTAGGATCCTTTGAGTGAATGACAAGAAAATCTACTGGGTACTCCCATAAGGCTAAAGTAACCATGATATCATCTAAAATTCCTTCAGGTATAACCCTAGTTTTATCTGCTAATTCCAAAATGGTTGGGGTAGGCCGAAGAAGAGGTTGTAACTGTAATTATTCCAAGGTAGTAGCGGTCATAACATTGATGGATACCCCTATATCTATGAGAGTGTTTCCAATGGAGACCTCATTAATGGTTATGGTCACTATGGGGTTTCCTGGATTCCCATATTTTGCTAGATTTGGCTGCTCTGATATGTACTCAGAGATTCCTCCTACCAAGTGTACTGTAGGAGGGTCCTTCTGCTTCCTACCTGGCTTCTTAATACAAAATTCTTTGACTACCTTACTATAGATTGGAATGTATTTAATGGCTTGAAGTAGGGGAATTTTGACACAAATATTTTTCAATTCATTCAAAATGTCAAATTCTGGTTGGGTGGTAGGTTTCTTGATTACCAATCGGTCTGGATAAGGAGGGACCTTCGTAATTTGTGAAGGTTCATTTTGGGGGATCTTGGGTTCTTGATTCTTCAGGATAATAACATCTTCCCACCTAGTGTCATCCGTGGGTTGTTTGGTGATTTCTTCTTCTTCTTCTTATTGGATGTCTTCTGAGGGTCTTTGCCTCTCCATAACTCTTCTCGATCTTAGTTGAATTTCCTATAATGGAACAAGAGTAATAACATATGTCGGGAAGGCATGCATCTCAACATTGTTAAGAGGTTGAGGGGGCTTATTATTGGGGTTCGGAACTGGCTTTGTCGGTAATAGTGTCGGTCTCAAGGAGCTTGCATTTTGAAATTGTAGCGGTTGTTGTTGTGTAATGGGAGGTAAAGGTGGTGGAACAAAACCTGGAAAAAGTTGTGTATTGTTCGATGAGAACTGAGGATAAGTATAGTTGGACATAGGGATAGGTGGAGCTTGAGGGTTTCCTTGGTTGTGTCATCCCCTTCATCCTTGAATCCAAGGATGTTGGTACTGACTAGACCAATTTTTCCAACTTGGTGAGTTCCACTATTGTTGTTGATAATAGGGTGGAACTTGAGACTGTAGATCTGGGTATGTGGGTTGATTCCTAGGCTGCCATGGTCTCCTAGGTGCATAAGAATACTCCCCAGGATCTCCACTCCTATATATGACTAATAAACCGGGTAATAATGGACATTTTTCAATCACATGGTCTTCTGTACAGAAGCCACAAACTGAAATGTTATCTAATGGGCACTCCCTTGAGGAATGCTTCCTCCTGCATCTTGGGCAATATATGCTCATTGTTGCATCTTCCTCCTCCTTTTTATTTTTGAGTTTAAGGGTATCCAATTGGGAACCTATTGTGCTTAATATGTCAGTATTAAAGTTTTCTAAAAGGTTCTATATCTCTACTCTCGTAATACCACCTGAACTAAATGGTTTTAAGCTTCTATTGTAAGGGTCCCGAACATTCTTTCCCATTTTAGATCTACTCCTTGAGTAATTTTTACACATTTCACATATTTCAGCAAAAGTTTTATGAGAGATGTCACCTGATGCCATCAGGTTAAGAATATCTAAATATTCTTTTGAAATTCCCTTAAGGAAAAGAGCCCTAATTGCATCCTCTGGGAGGTCATGGTATTTTGAATTCTAGGAGATATAACCAAATATTTCCATATAATCTTCGAGGGTCTCATATTTTAATTGTTGGATTTTAAAAATGTCATTATGAGACTCTTTGGTCTTGCAGTAGTCTTGGTACTTCTTGAGAAATATGTCTTTCATGGCTTCCCAATACCTAATATTGGATTCTCCCAACCCCATGAACCATCTTAGTGCAGAGTCTTTGAGGGTGGCAGGAAAGAGTTTTAATTTATGGGCATCTTGTATGTAGTTGTAACTCCTACACAAGATGTCAAATTGAAATAGGAAGGTGTCTGGATCTTCACTTTTTTTACCGTAAAAGGTAGGCAATGCTAAGAGAGGAATGTTCTTCATGTTGACATTCGGAGTGGTGTCTAAAATAAAAAACCCGAAGGTAGTTTCGGTTTGGTTTCCAGTTTCTTCTTCCTCTCTATGTCTTACATTGTTATGGTCCTCATGATCATCCATATTGGCTTGGTTTCCAAAAAGAGAATACCTAGGTGGTTTTACTTTTGAAGAAAACAAGGTTTCCCTTTGGTGGAAAGGTCTTCCTATGGATTGGATGTTTGGGACTCTACTCGAGCTGGTTGAGACTATTGGTGCCAAAGTTGCTGTGTCAATTTGAGAGATAATTACATTGGCTGAACTACCAAACAAAATATTCACCTGTTCAGGGTCTATGATATCTTTAAAGTTAGGGTCCCCTGGTGGTGGTGTAAAAGTAAAGGTTGTATTGTTTGGTTCTTTGGAAGACTCGAGTGGTCTTTCCTTTTGTCCTAATATGGTTGATGCTTCAGTTTCTTGTTCTATAGTGCTCCCTATATTAGTCCCTTCAGAGACTATTTTATCTCTTTGAGTTGAGCTAGCTTCTATTTTTCAGTATTGGTCTGAGGATTTTTATAAGCAGAACGTTCCTTCCCCCAAAGAGATCGGAAGGAGCCTTGGTTGAAAGGTCTGATTTTGATTTAATGTATCTACCTTGTGGGTCTCTAGGCCTATTCATGAAATAAAGCAAAAACAAAAAGAAAAAGCTAACATCTGGTTCCTAGGTCTATTCATGAAAAATAAAAACAAAAAGAAAAACTACCATTGGGTTTGGGGGAACCTTCTATATAAAATGTGCAGGTTCTTACCTCTCATCTTAAAGTTCCCCGCCACCAAACTAATGCTAAGGTCTAGAAATGGTCTAATTCCTAATTACTTCTTACCTTGAGACAACTCCCCAGCAACGACGCCAAAAATGATGGGTGTTATATATGCACTAAAAACACAGTAAAAACCCTCAATTAAATTGTCAACCCGGGGTAAGTAAACTTAGATTTGTAGAAAAATATATGCCAAAGGTAGAAGGTTGGTAGGAGTATAATCTAACAAATGAAGGTATCTATCTAAGGCTAATATACTCAAGCAAAACTATCTAATGAACAAACCCTACTAAGCAAATTGAAACTAATTAACCTAAGTACTTTTGGTCCAAGGATCGATGGATAGTTCCTAAGAAAGCAAGTAAAACCCTATGTAAAGAAAACTAGTTCAAAAATAAACAAAGGCAAACTACTAAGCATAATAAGAAAATGACAAAAGCAAACTTCTTTAACTTGCCAACCTACATTCAATGAGAAACTACCCTATGAAAGAAAATAAATAAACAAGTAAGAAAAGACACCTATCTAACCTGTTAAAGAAAATAGAAAAGCAAGCAAAAACACCTAACTAATAAGCAAAGGCAACTAACTAACCTACTAAAGAAAAAGACAAGTAAGCAAGGGAAACTAACTACTGCAAGTAATCAAAGTAAAACTTCTCATTGAACAAATATCTAGCCTAAGAGGCAAGTGGACTAAATGCTTAATGCAAAACTATTTCTAATGCGTGAAAGGAAATCTAAGAGGCAACTGNAAACTAGTTCAAAAATAAACAAAGGCAAACTACTAAGCATAATAAGAAAATGACAAAAGCAAACTTCTTTAACTTGCCAACCTACATTCAATGAGAAACTACCCTATGAAAGAAAATAAATAAACAAGTAAGAAAACACACCTATCTAACCTGTTAAAGAAAATAGACAAGCAAGCAAAAACACCTAACTAATAAGCAAAGGCAACTAACTAACCTACTAAACAAAAAGACAAGTAAGCAAGGGAAACTAACTACTGCAAGTAATCAAAGTAAAACTTCTCATTGAACAAATATCTAGCCTAAGAGGCAAGTGGACTAAATGCTTAATGCAAAACTATGTCTAATGCGTGAAAGGAAATCTAAGAGGCAACTGGACTAAATGCTCAATGCGTAACTATTTCTAATGCATGAAAGGAAATCTATTTTATTGAAAGAAAGGAATATTAACAACTAATTCTTAATCTATGATAAGCAAATTACTATCTAATCTATCAAAGCAAAGTCTATTTATCCTACAACAACAATAAAACTATTTTCTAAGCTATGAAAGCAAGAAACTATATCTATGAAAGAAGGAAAACTATTCTTTAACCTATGACAATTCAAATATGATGTTGGTGGTTGTGTGAATGTCTTCGGTGTCGGATAATATCTCGATGGCACTTGACAACAAAGGACAATTCCAATGGTATAAGCTCAATACTAATCTCAATGGCAAAATGAAAGGTATGTATTAAACAATCCAATGAGAATTTATCCATGACAAAAATAATGTTAAATACCCTGCATATTCATGTATAAACCATCAAAAACATAACGAGATCATCATTATTTAACTAATAAATTTAATTGCATTTTAATTCTAGGAAAGGAAATTGCGTAAAATAAAACTATGCTATGTCTACTCTAACCATTCAAAGTGCAATAAGGAAATAATTGAAAACATGAATTAAACTATGATATTAAAAAGTAAATTAACAATCTATATTAACCAACAACTAATTAAATGAGATCTATATAAAACTGAAGTAAACAAGCTATAATAAAAAATTGGAATTAACTATATCCATCCATCAATCCTTGTCAAAGAAAACCCAAATTAAACTATGTTTTATTCTAATTAAAACTTCATTTTAAACTAGACTATAAAATCATAAAAGAAAGAAGAATGTAACATATAAATGCACATGGCGTTAGTATAGAGACTTGCAAGTTGATTTCTAGTCTACAATATCAGTGCATGCTAATACATCTCATCATTCTAACCTGCAAAACAATTAAAACAATTAAACTACAACAAACTAGTTAACACAATAAAAAACATGCATGTACAGAAAATAAAAAGAGCAATTAAATTAAGAAATGCATAAATAAACATGAAGACAGTTACCATATTGTTGGTGGGCCCCCCAGCAAGTCGTGGTCACTCTCTAAAATCACACAACGAGCTTAACAAGATGAATTCACCATTAAAACTTGAAAACACAGTTCTGGCATAATTCTGGCAATGTAAAAACTCAAAAATAGAGAAAAACGAGTTTGTCTCCAATACACTGGTTCTTCTACTTGGTTATGATACTTAACAATCATCTAACCATCCTAGTAGTATTTATAATCTTACAGACCAAGTGGTTGACCACAGGAGGGTCAAACCACTTCTAAATTCGGCAAATTACAATAAATGATGCCCTAACTGATAAAACGGAGGGAGACAATAATCACCTCTTGAACAACTGACACTGAGTTGTCGGGAGATCAGTAGCTGAAGAGGGAAAGGATAAACAAAACCCACATGATCGATTTTCCCATCACTAGCCTCCAATACTTTAACCGCCAAGTCACCCTGCGTTTTTGTGCAATACACAGTGCTGGACAGAGTGTCGGATCGAGTGCCGGAATGCCGGAACGAGTGTCAGATCAAGTGTCGGAACTAGAAATGTAGTGCGTTTTTTCCCTGTAACACCAGAAAAATGTGAATTAGCTCTTGGAAATCATAAAACATGATGAATTATACTTGATACAGTCATTAAACATGAATTACACGTACCTTATGGCGATCATACCATTTTATCATGAAATTATTCAAAAATCTCCTTTAAAATATGAAAAACAAATATGTACATGTGGCAAAAGTGTATGATAACCGTCATGAAAGTGATAATATCTCGGGCCCAACACTTTCCATTCCACTTCCTTTTGTCCTCTTTCCTCGAAGACGATTCCCCTGATACACCAACTCTTGTTTTCCCTTCCTCAATGTACGTTGCTTGAGCAGAAACCTCATCAAGATTAGTAGGTCCAAACATAAATAAAGTGTTACAAATATGTGCAGGTAAACCTCCTATATACTTCATAAGAGTTTCTTGGGCATGTAAATGAATTTCTAACATTAATGCCATCTTACGAAATTCATCTATGTATTCTTGCACTGTTTGTCCTTTTCTTAGTTTAAGACCTTGCCATTCAATTAAAGCCTTCTCTTTATAACCCAAAGGATAAAATTGCTTTCTAAGTGCAGAAACAAAACTTTACCATGATGGAAATACATTACCCACTTGTTGTGTGCCATTTTACAACTTGCTTTTCCACCAGATGAGTGTTTTTTCTGCAAGTCGAAGCGAGGCCAATTTAATTTGAGTTGCCTCATCCTTGATTTGTTGCACACTGCAGTAAACCTCCATCTGTCTGAACCACTTATCAAGCCTCTCTGCATTGACTTCACCATCATACATGGGTAATTCAAACTTTACATCAAGCTTAAGTAAAGGCATTTCATTTTTATGTTTATGAGAATGTTTTCTTGTAGTGGATTTAGAACTTGAGCTTGAAGAAGAAGAAGTTGATGGAGAAGAAGGAGGTGAAGGAGGATCCTCTCCTTCTTCACTTTTGACCTTTGAATATTCACCTAGAATCAGTCTCTTCCGATCCAAGTAATCATCATATAGAACCTTCATCATCTCCGACATGGCGAAGAAAGTCTTTCGAAACTCTTTCTCATCATGAGAAATTCCCTCTTTCGATGCCATCTTCTCACTTTGAGAAGTTATCTTTCTCGATCCAATCTCAAGATTCTCTTCAACAAGATCGCCTTCACCATGATTCATATTTTCTGTGGTAATCATGCAAACTCAAAAACCAACCGTCAACTAGCTCTGATACCACTTGATCCGAAAAGATCTTTTAAAGACTATGGTTGAGTTTTAGAAACATGTGTTCATTAACCATTTGGGAATTTGATGAAAGAGGAAGAATTAATGATGAAACATGGCAGCCATATAGCATATACAGATATGGAAATAATCACAAGAATCAGAAAACCATAACAACAAAAGTTGATAACAGAGTTCGACAATCTTTCCTACATCTCCGGACCTTTTGTCTCAATGGGTGAGTCTTTCTTATTTCTCTTCAAAGATTAAAAAGTACATCATTAAAGTTCCAAATGGATTACAAACTAATCTAGTTGTGTTCTTCTAGATCTTAAGAACCCAACAAAACTGACGGCACTGAAAACGGATGAACGAAGCTCCTAGAAATGGCCCACAAAGTTTCTCTCCTCAATGGCTTCCCTGCATAAAAATGGCTTTGGATTTTCAATTCTTCAGCATTTTCCTATTTTGAACCTCCCTTAAGGCTATCAACAACCTCTATTTTATATAAGCTTTAATTTGGTAACAAACTCCCAACTTCCCCCCAAGATCTGGCCTCAAAAAGAGCTCCAGATCCTCCAATAATGGCCAAAAACTTTCAAAATTGGCTTAAAAATCACTAAAAATCATGATGTATAGTTTAAAACCCACTTTTTGGCAAATATATTGGGCGAAAACCCTCTGTCCGAGCTCCTGGTCATATGGGTGCCCTCCATGTGGCCCTGGGTTGGATGGCGTCGATCCTTAGCCCTTAGCTCCCAGCCCTTGGTCACAAGTGTGGCCATATGGCTTGGCCCCTATGTCTCCACGCGATCCCAAAGAGGTTAGACCCTGGTCATAGCCTCTGGATACACGCCTTGGTCGATGGGATAGCCCGACCAATCGTGTGCTATCCCCACACCTCTGTGCCAACAGTATAATGTATGGTGATATGTTATGGCATATTTTATTATGTCGGGGTTGGTTGGACCATGCACCAAGGTTACAATGTATGGACATATGGGTAGTCACATGGTTGTTGTATGCATCGGGGTTGGGGCTAGGCCCCAACCCGTAACTTCGTTGAAACAAACCTTGTGGTAATTTTAATTAAAACTTATAAACTATACTTATTAAGTACCATTGTGGGTGGGCTGGTAGCCCGACCCTGTCAAAACACTCCCGCCCAGACTGGAGGTCACGGTTTCGACTCCTGCAGAGCCCATAAAGTTTTTCCCAAACCACCAATGGAGGGGTACCATGTGTCAACAAATGATTCACCCAGCTGTCCACAACATCTTTCTAGTCAGCATGCCACTATACCTGCCACATCACTGTACAACCTGTATAGTCAGTTGCCACGTTAGCACTGTACAGACTATACAGACAACAAAATTTTTCTTGTTTGGAAAAACAAAAAGACCGCAATATATTTCGCATATGGTGTTTGTTTGAGCCCATTCAAGTTGCGTTGGGTTCGTATCAATGAGGTCTACACACACACTTGTTTTTAAGCCATTCTGAACACTTTTATTTTTAGGCCTTCCTGGACCCATTTTGGTTCCTGGATCCATTCTGGATCATCTAACCATCAAAACACCCCCTTCTTGGTGAGGTTTGTCAATGGCACAACCAATTTTGAAAATCCTTTCTCAAAACGCCTGTAATAGATGCATATCCCAAAGAATCCTTGCAGATCTATAAGTGACCTGGGAGTGGGTTGATCTAAGATGGTATGGATCTTCTCCTGATGCACCTTTACTCCTTCAAAACCAATCACAGTCCCCAAATAAAGGATCTCTGTCAACCCAAACTCGCACTTTGCCTCCTTGGAAAAAAGTGACTACTCCTCCATAATGGTGGGAATCTCGTCCACATGCTTCAGATGTTCTTCCCATATCCTGTTGTAGATCATAAGATCGTCAAAGAACATCAGTAAGAATTTCCTCAACTATTTGTTGAAGATATGGTTCATGCATGACTGAAAGGTAGTTGGTGCATTATTCAACCTAAAGGGAATGACTAGAAACTCATAATGCCCATAGTGACACCTAAATGTTATTTTATGGATATCCTCCTCTCTGGCCCAAATTTGGTGGTATCATTATTAGAGATCAAACTTTGAGAAGTACACTTCCCCATGTATCTCATCGATCAGCTCATCAATCCTAGGTATGGGTATCGGTTTTTAATGGTCTTCTTGTTTAGTGCCTTGTAGTCTATGCACTTCCTCATAGTGCCATCCTTCTTCTTCACTAGTACAACTAATGAAGCAAAGGGACTAGAGCTAGGCCTGATATGTCCTATCTCTAGCAATTCCTTTGTGGCCTTCTCTATCTCATCCTTGAATCTCTTTGAATTCCTATAGGTGGTGGTGATCATGGGCTTCAACCCCTCTTTTAGCTCAATGACATGCTCAAATACTCTATTAGGTGGTATCCCTATTGGCAATGGTTAAAACACTCTTACATGATTTCCAAGCAATGCCTAGATATCCATGAGGTAATGTTGGAAATCCTATGATGGATTCTCCATGGTGATCAAGCACTCTTTTGCGCAAGCCATGTCCCATGTCTAAAAAGGGACTCCAAGCGTTGGTTAGACACGATCATGGGGGAACTTGTCAAGATACCTCTTAGTATGACTTGTTGTCCACCCTTGTCCTAGAACTCCATCATTATCTGTCGATAATTCATGTGGATATCTCCCAATGAGTACAACCACTAAACTCCTAGAACCACATGAGTCTCTGCTAAATACATGACACAAAATTCATCGCTTAGAATATAGTTGCCTAATGTTACTCCCAATCCCCTGATCCTCTGAGTACACCTCATGTTTTACCCATCTGCTATGACCACATTGAATCTCGATGTTAATATCCCATGGTACCACCACTCATGAGCCTCTCCATCCAAGTGTAGGGTGGAAAATTGATTATGTCTACCTCTGTCATTAGGTTAAGCTAGAAATAAGTATTCAACTTTTCACTAGTAAATTTGGGTCATTTTGTGACGGCTCTTTCAACGCTCTTGCGACGTTATGTCATGAATATTGCGATGAATATTGGGTCTCCCAAACATCACTTCACGTGTCGTGGAAAGTGTGACGAACCTGAAAAAACTTCGCAAGAGCAACGACCCAAGGAAGTTTTCGCAAGCCCGACAACAAACGTTGGTCATCACAATAAAGACAACCAACAGTTGGTATCGCAAGAGCAACAAATAAGGGATATTGTCACAAGAGAGACAAAGAAGGGATATTGTCACAAGAGCGACAAAGAAGGGATAACGTCGCAAGAGCGACAAATAAGGGATATCGTCACAAGATCGACAAGGAAGGGATATCATCACAAGAGCGACAAGGAAAGGCCATCGTCACAATAGCGACAAGGAAAGGATATCTTCGCAAGAGAGATGACTGTAAATATTCTTGTGACAAATTTGCTATACTATCGACGAAAAAGATATCATCGTAAGAATGACGAATGTAAAGATTCTTGCAATGAATTAGCTATACTATCGACGAAAAAATTTCATCGATAGTCTAGCTAATTCATCATAAGAATCTTTACATTCGTCACTCTTGTGACGACATATATTTATTTAAAAATAAAAAATAAAAATTGATGTCCTTGAAATCAAGAATTTGTGATCAAAATTAGTTGAGAGCTTTACATCCATTGATATTAGTTCAAGTGTGTAACATTAGACTGTTATTTGAGATCATAATAGTTTGAACTTTCAGATGCCTGTCACAGGTTCAAATATCAGTTCCATTGATCTTGAGTTCAAGACCAAGCGTCTTGTTGAGGGGCCATATAGAGACTTTTTGTAGACTGACTTTAAGTATATCGAAAATGTTCTTTGTAAGGCTCCAGGAGTTGTTGAAGGTTTTCATGAGGAACATGTTAATTACCAGATTGTTCATGGAGAACATTTCTCAACATAGTCCAAATGATCAAATATCTCAGTGAATTTTAATCAAACTTTTGAAGATAAAATTGTCAAGGTCTAACATCTCTCAGTCCTGTCCTAAATCCATGTTCTAAATCCATGTTGATTTCCAATATAAAGAGGCTAAAAGGAAGAAAAAAATTTACCTTATAAGAATAGGAAGTGAATCTCATTAAAGTAAAGCATGTAAAAAATTTGACTCAAGAACTGCCAAATAAGTCTTCTTTAAGAGGCTAGATGTTTTCTCTCCTTCCAAATCTGATATTTATGTGTACATTTATATTTGACATGTAATATTAGTATTAAGTACTATTGAAATTTTATATTTAATTGTTTTGATTGCACACATTCTCTATGTTGAAAAAGAAAGATATCCAAAATGAAATGACCTAATTAGTCGTAGTTAGTTGTAGTTTGTAGATAATTTTAAAACTCAACTTTGTTTGGATTTTGATGATTAATAAATTGAGTTGGCCTAATGGTTAAGAACATGTGTTTCCTCTGGTGGTTCATTTGCTACTTAAGTTCTGTATTCATTCACATTATTCTCCACTAAACAAGAAAAATTCACTTCCAAACAATTTTAGGGGATGCATTAATGCCAATAATGACAAAGTTGAAATTCATTTATTGTGTTATTAAAGATTGTTGTTTTGGGAAAAAATTCTTATGCTCAAATATTTAACTTTAATCACAAGAATCATTAGTTGATGAAAATATTTTCAATGGATATGGTTGGGAACATTCCAACAAAGAAATTCTAGGCATGGAATTTATTTGATTAAGAGAGGGGTATGTACAGATACAACTACTATAATCAGAACTCTGTGATTTTAGTGTTACAATGTTGATGTGGTAATGTTAGATTTTAATTCCCAAACTAGGCAAGAATCTAAATCGCCTTTACAAATTAATAATTTTCCATAAGCATATGAAGGAAATGCATACAGAGAGACTGCATATTTACAACCTCTACATCTTACCTTGCAGTCCTTATAGCTGGCCATGATTTTTTCAATATGCAGTGTTTGAGTGTATGCATTTTAATTATATGCAAGTTCAGTTTAGCAGGATCCAGAGAATGTTTTTGTAATAGTTCGAGCTTAATGGGAAATTTTTTGGAAAATTCGTTGTTTGTTCTGGAGGAATGACTAAGATTTAAAATGTATGAGTAGAATTATTAGTGTTTCTTAGTAATAGAGGGAATAATTAATGCCACTTTCAAACAATGTAAAATGTCAACTTTAAGAAATAAATCCAGAAATCAAGAATTTGTGATCATAGTTTCAAATCATAATGTTACCAATGTGGCTTGGGGTTTTCAAATGTTTTCTCACTCTCAAGTTTCCATTATTGCATAGATGATTTATACCAAAGGGATAATTAGTTGGATTCTTTACTCAAAGTTTGGTGGATAAATTACATTTGGCTCCTTAGGAGTAGGGAAGGAATCAACTTCAGGTCAACTAGTATTGAGGGATCTAATAACCAAATAGAAGATCAAGAAATTGGGTAGAGATACCAAGTTTTTTGGAATCATAGGAAATCCAATAGGTCACAACAAAGGACCAATTTTGCAGAATCATGCATTAAGAGATATAGGACCAATTTTTCCCCATCTGTCTATTACAAAATAATGATATCATGAAATGGAACTTCATGTTTTCTCTTAGTTGGAAAGTACAAAGATACTAACATGAAGAAAAATAATTTTCTCCTAGAAACACCAAGATCTTTTATTTTAAGTACCTTTCTAAGCCTGTATTTGCATAAAGGGGATATATTTCATCTCCTACATTGTAAGAGCTATTAATGACACTTGTAATCCATCTGCTATATCAATTTCTCCCAAATTGTCATCCATGTTTATGCTAATGTCTCTATAATAGCTCTCACGTGAAAGAAAGGGTGAATTTATGGGAGTACCTGCTATATATTTTTTGGGTTACTTTCTCATCTCTTTGCTTAAGAACATAAAAATTGGTATTGAGTAAAAAGTGGGAGTTATATGCTACATGGGTCCATAAGCAAACAACATAGTGGTGATCCAAATACAACAATTATAATCATGATATGGAAAGATAAAAATTCTATGTTCAATTCCTACTATGTATGCAGTGAAAACCATGATGCTAATATTATATTCATTTCATGTTTTTCTCGAAGGGATGGCCTATCATTTGAAGTGAAAATGACACATTCAAGTTATGGTCATTTTTATGTGCAACCAATGGTTATAATCTAGTTAGAAAATTCTACTTGATATGGATGCATGCCATATATTATGTGGGCCTTTGAGGACTACACTAAACATGTTTTCATTAGAACAAAATCCAATGGCCTTCAAACAAACATTAGTGCTTGATTATTTTTCATTTCTATATATATCCATTGTTAGATTTTGCAAAGATGTGCTACAATGGTTTGAACAAATGGTATGCAAATCTTGTTGTCACTTGTGGAATTTTAGTTCCACTTATTTGTCTTGCAGTTTCCACTAAGAGTTTCACTTTCTAAGACACCATATGGGTGTTGAACAAGATGACTATGAAGATTTGACATTCTTACTAAATATCATGCTAAGGTGATGCAGTCAACAATAATAACTCTCGAAAAGTCAATCCAAGTGAAACATTAGATTCCTCATGAACAATAGACATTATATGTAAATAATCACCAAGAACATCGACAAATTATGAAGGCCTTCACCTTGATTTACTAAACTAGACTTCTTTTCAAGTCCCAAGTTATAAAAATAAAATAAAAAAATGGAGGTCTCTCTCTCTTTCAAGTTATGAAAATCATGTGATACTAGCATGAATTAATCTTTGTAGAGAGGGTGCATATTCAAGAAGAGGATATTTTGTTTATCTATTAAATTGTGCCAATGCTATAGAATACCAATGTCTTTCTGTCAAAATGAATTTTTAACTCCTTGGATCAATGATTATTTTTGACATTTGGGTTTATATAGATAGTATAATATTGGGTAGAATATTAAAAGAGATGGGTGTTGTAAATCATTTGGTTCACATGCAATTGGAGGAAGAAAAACTAAAGTAGTGAAGAATGTAGGTGGGATGAAGCTTACATTGTTTTGGACGAGATGGTGTCCAAGGGCTACAATCCTAATTTTTTAACATTTACTACATTAATGGATGGTCTTTGCAAGAATTAATAAACATTGAGAAGGCCAGTAGGGTTCTTGATAAGGTGGTTAAGAATGAATGTTCTTCGGACTTTGTCACTTAACAACATTATTATTCATGATCTTCATAATGCAAGGAAGTTACTGTAAGAATTTCAACTTTTGATGAGATGTCAAAGAGAATTTGTACTCCTTATATGACCCAACAAACATATATATATATATATATAATAATAATAATAATTGAGATAGCTTGTGCCCCTTCTAAAGGAGATAGACTATTCGTTAAGGCATGTGAATAGTATATCCATGTGAAATTTCAGTGCATACAGAAACAGTTTGAAAAAATTTCAATGTTGGCCCCATTCATAGGTCATATGATGATGATGAGATTTATTGATCATTCCAATTATATTTCTCATTCATGAGGCCAAAATAATATCATCTCATGCATATTTAGACCTTATTGCAACATTGATTGCATTAAGGTAGCTTATTTTAACTATGTATTTCTCCACAAGAAAGAGAGAGAGTTAACCTATGCTAGTCAATTTTCTTTTAAAAGAGATTAATAATAGTTTATACTTTCATTTTTAATGACCCAATTCTTCGGTGACGGGGGTTCATAACCATATAACGCTTTAAATTGGGTAATTTTGGAGGTAGAGTAATACATAATATCATACCAATATTTCATTAGATGGAACCACCGCATCCATTTCCTTTGTTTATCCCATGTGTACATTTGAATATACTTGCGACGAATTAGCTATACTTGGAACCACCTCATCCATTTAATTTTTTTATCCCATGTAAATATTATTGCGACGAATTAGCTATACTATCGATGAACTTTTTTCGTCGATAGTATAGCTAATTCGTCGCAAGAATATTTACATTTGTCACTCTTGCGACGATATCCTTTCCTTGTATCTTGCTGATGAATTCCCTTCTTTATCTCTCTTGCCGACGAAAAAGTTTTCATAAGTGATGGGTACTAAATTATCCTTGATTATTATCCTTGATTTTTTCCTCTACCTATTCTACTTCTTTTCACACCACCATATATATCAATATTTATTGAAGGTTAAAAAGATCAACATCATCTTAGAAGAGAATCCAATATCATACTGCTCTACTTCTATAGAGACTACTCTCTTTATTTTTTAAAACATAGCTACATGACACTACACTTAAATGACAAATTCCAATACTTGATGGTTTTAATTAGGATTCATTTCAGATTTGGTTTATCAACTTGAAATTCAAATTCGATACTTTGCAAGATAGTACCTTGATTCAAATACAAATATGAAATTAGGAATCACTAACATATATACTAGAACATTTATTCTAACCTATAACAAATATACTAAATTCTCATAATTTCTTCTCATAACTAGAAGGTTTACATTTAGAGTTCCCTTCCACATGGCCATTTGTCCTCATTATTGCTACCATGAAACTATCCTTAGATACATCACCCTGCAATTCTTCTTGATAGAACTTTATTACATTGGTAAGTGTCACATTATTCCACTTTATTACATTGCGTTAGTAAGTGCTTCAATATGAGATAAGGGATTTTAATCTTTGAACAAGTGGGCGTGTGAGTCAAATTTGAGTCCAAAAACCCTCCCATATCATTAAGGCATGTGAATAGTCTATCCATGTGAAATTTCAGTGCATACAGAAACAGTTTGAAAAAATTTCAATGTTGGCCCCATTCACAGGTCACTGTTGCCCATGTCTAGTCCTAGTACAATTTTTGTTCATTGTTCCTTTTAAAATTCATTCAACGGTACACACGTCCCTGCATCTAGTACTACAAGGGAATGTTTTTATGGTGCTGATTAAGAAATCAACAAAAAAGAGGGTTTTTTCATCACAACTATGACACACATACATTGTATATACATTAATGTAGAACCTGAAAGAAAAATGAAGAAAGGTTGATGCAAACGTAAAACTTGCATCAACCAATCTGTGTACTTTGAAAGAAAAATAGGGTTTATGGTTTACATGATGAATTGATGATGGAAAAAAATGGGCGTGTGAGTCAAATTTGAGTCCAAAAACGCTCCCATATTATTATTAATGCATGCGAATAATCTATCCATGTCAAATTTTAGTGTATACAGAAACAGTTTGAAAACATTTCAACGTTGTCCCCATTCACAGGTCACTATTGCCCATGTCTAGTCCTAGTACAATTTATGTTCGGTTCGATAGTACACACATCCCCGCATCTAGTACTGCAAGGGAATATTTTTATGGTGTTGATTAAGAAATCAACAAAAAAGAGGGATTTTTCATCACAACTATGACACACTTACATTGTATATACATTAATGTAGAAATTGAAAGAAAAATGAAAAAAGGTTGATGCAAACTTAAAACTTGCGTCAACCAATTTGTGTACTTTGAAAGAAAAATAGGATTTATGGTTTACATGATGAATGATGATGGAAACAAGTGGGTGTGTGAGTCAAATTTGAGTCCAGAAACCCTCCCATATCGTTAAGGCATGCGAATAGTCTATCCATGTAAAATTTCAATGCATACAGAAACAGTTTGAAAAAAATTCAACGTTGGCCCCATTCATAGGTCATTGTTACCCATGTCTAGTCCTAGCACAATGTCTGTTCGTTGTTCCTTTTAAAATTCGTTCGACAGTACACACGTCCTCACATCTAGTACTACAAGGGAATATTTTTATGGTGTTGATTAAACAATGAATGAAAAAGAGGGATTTTTCATCATAATTGTGACACACATACAATGTATATACATTAATGTAGAACCTAAAAGAAAAATTAAGAAAGGTTGATGCAAACTTAAAACTTGTCTCAACCAATTTGTGTACTTTGAAAGAAAAATAGGGTTTATGGTTTACATGATGAATTGATGATGGAAACAAGTGGGTGTGTGAGTCAAATTTGAGTCCAAAAACCCTCCCATATCATTAAGACATGTGAATAGTCTATCCATGTCAAATTTCAATGCATACAGAAAAAGATGGATTTTTTATCACAACAGAAAGTTCAAACGAAACGAGGCCAAGATCAGATATATATTAGAGTGGGTGCAATGTGAGTCATATTTGAGTTTGGAAATGCACGTTCTTCTTGACACATAACTCATGGGCCAAATTCCCATGTTTTCAAACAGTTTCAACGAAAATTCTATAAAAATGACAAACACGTTCATCGAAACTTCGTTGATGCAATACTATGAGAAAAATATTGATGACATATACGATCATGATGGTATAAAAACTAATGAGCTTCTCTTGGTTTAAGGAAAAAAATATCCTCTACTGAACAAGGCCAACCAAGTGAAGGTGGAAGCTCATATGGCCCCTCCCCTCCCCCTCACATCACTCTTAGTTGATCCCCAATACCCAATCTATAAAATAGAAAATAATCGAAAGCAATGTCCTAGTAAGATTCATGCATAGAAACTACAAAAACAAAAATTAATGAAGGTAAATGAAATTATGTGTTTGTAAATGATATTTTTAGTTTACCATGTACTTTAGTATATTGGAAACTATTTTTCAGGTTTCACATAATAATTAAACGACATGTAACATAGGATATAAAAATGTCACATAAAACTTAAAAACATGTAATTAACCCATGACATTATAAGTAAATTATTTTAAGAGAATAATTTATACAAATAAAAATATATAGTCGCGTACCTAATCCAACTCAACATCTGTTTCATCATCCTTATTTTGTATCTTGATCTTCTTCATTGAAATCGAAATATGTATCATCATCCGGTTCAAAAATGGTGTTTAAAGGATTGACGATATCATCATCGTCATCAATGTCATTTTCGAGCATGTTTTCATCAACATCATCATCAATAATTGCAATATTGTCTCGTACGTCTGTATCATGATCTTCTTTGTCTTCTTCATCTGTCGACCCTAGATGATCTTCTGGCTCTATCTAATCTGGTGAATCATCTTCTTGATCTTCAATATCATCTTCTTCCTATAAATGAGTATAATTAAATGGCCTTCCTCTTGGATCATATCTAAAAACAAATGACCAATCCCTCTCACCTGGAACATTTGAGTAAAATAATTGTTCACATTGGCTTGGAAAAACATAGTTATCATGCCCTCTTTCAAACACCGTTGTTTTAATAATTGGAAATCCGTTGGCATGTTGAATAGCAGTTCTTTCCTCATCGCGTTCATGCATTCATAACCTATACCATTTGACATCGAACAAAACTAATTTGAAGGAATTAAAGTCAACCTCAAGTATATCGTTTAAATACCCATAGTATCTATTTTCAAATTCTCGGGGATGTCTGTCGCTCCTAGAGGAAACATTAGTGACCTGGAATACTGCAGTTAACCCACTATCAGAAGTTTTCCTGCTTTCATCCAACTTTTTGATGAGAAATTTACGACCATTGCACCACATAGCCTTGTGGTGTTTCAACTGCAATATGCCAGATATGTAAAAGATGCATTGTCAATTAATAAATTAAAATATATATTTATATAAATTGGAAAGTATCTGAAAGATATAGTACACATGTAGTCACATTAATATAATATAAAATGGGTGAATTTGCTTGCCTGTCCATCTTTCAAACCATATGCTAAATCAATTCCCCTTAGCGTAACATTGGCATCTCTGTTACGACGAGATTCTCTAACCAATTCAGACAGTCATTGCCATGATAGCTTACCTCCATGATGTTGTTTACATCTTTCAATCCATACATTCATCCAGTCAAGATTGTTTGCAATGTATAAATGCAGTGCATCCCACTCTTAAGCAACTGAATCAAAAAATCATAATTCACCAATATTAAATATTAGTTATAACGTCAATGGTTATAAATATTGATAAGTTATGAAATAACAGATATTAATATATTAATGAGTATGATCATATACACAAAAAACAAAACTTTGTATGTATTATTAATATAAATCTCCACTATTATTAATATATTACCTCTCATTTTTTTCATTCTACCTTTCCCCAATAGGTTCTCTTGATCTTCAAATTTTTTGATGGAGTTCACATCCCAAGTGTGATCCACTGCATGCATAGTTGGCATTGTTAATTTAGGAAGATACTGACTAATATACACCATGGATTGATATACCATATATCCCTCCACCATATAACCCTCAGGACGTGCTCTTTTTCTAACCGATTCCTTTAATAATTTCAAGTGCCTCTCCACCATCCACATTGACCTTGTTTGAACAGGTCCACAAATTTCAATCTCCTCAACTTGGTGTATGAGGTCATGTTCTTGTGCATTGAAAAATGTTGGAGGTATATACTTTTTCATTTCACACATTAGACGAGGAATTTCTCTCTTCCAATACTTTATATCAGCTTCATGGATTTCTTTCAATGAAAAACATCTACATGAGATCATGACACAAGAAAATAACATGTTTCAACATAACATAATATAATATATCACGTCACAAGTAAAACACATGTCATTAAGTACAACAACAAATTGAAAAAAACAAATTCATATAAATCACAACTACTTACCTCATGTATTTTCCAAGATCATATATAACTTGTTTGACGTTGTTGTCAAAGTCGTTTGGGAGAGATAGCGGTAGAACATACTGTAACAAAAAAAATGAATCGTTATTTGTTTCTACCAAAGTAGACAAAATAAAATAAAAAAATTAAAAGATGTATAAGATCAATATATATAAATATGTATACCAAAATTATTATCTTAATGAGGGTATGCCAATCATGTGCTTTTACCCCACCAAATTCACCTTTCTTCGTTAAGATATTATTTATGTTTGAAGAAAAACCCATGGAAAATTTAATTCTTTGAATCACCTCTTTTACATCATTACTTTGTTGCTCTGTTAATAACCATGGAAGGTTATTTCGGTCTAGTCCATCTCTATTTGATCGGATCACACTTCACATTGCATGATTGGCTTCATGAATGTCAGTACAAATTTTGACAATTTTTTCTTTATCCCTCCTACCGTCTATGATTTGCCATAACGTTTATGTCACATTCTTCCCGATATGCATTGTAAAAATGAGCTATTTTTAGCTCCTCATAGTAGGGAAACCTCATGAATTGAGTGGGATAACATTTCATTCCTTGTGGAAGCCCATTATTAATACCTTCATGATGGTGGCCTTCATGAAGCATAAAAGAAATCACAAAAATAATTATCAAATACGGTAAAATAAATTCAATGATTAAAATAAACATTCAAAACATTACATGATATACGATACATATATAAATTGTGTACCTTGACAATTTCGATTATATTCCAACCTCCATAGGTGAGGTGTCATTCTTCGTGGTTTTAAACCAGTCTCTTCTTTCCCATTGAAAATATGTTTTTCAGTAGTATGATACCTATGGTTCTTAGGGAGGAGGTTCCTATACTCATCAAAAACTACCTTTCCTAAACTTTTTGAATGACGATACTTCATCTTAGGACCAAAAATTGGGCATGCAAATTTACCCTTTGTTTGAAGACCTACAACAAATGGATTAATGTCAATTATACAATGAGATTATTTAAAAATTAAACATGCAGCATGATATCTTTAAAAAATTATATATTATTAAAGAGCAATAGAATGCTACATACCACAAAAATGTGTTAGTCCTGGGGCATAATGAATTGTCCATAAAAGTATTCCACGGAATTTAAATTTCTTCTCCCTAATTGGTTTACAGATGTCATACATAGTGATGCCAGCTCATAACTTTAGTAGCTCGTCAATAAGAGGCTCGATATATACATTCATATATTTAACCTGGTACTTACCTAATTGTTTGAAATTACACATAATTAATATAACCATGATATGTTTATATAAGTAAATAAGTAAACAAAAGATATTATGCAAAAAATGAAACAAATGAAAATGTTAGATTCAAAATATTAATGTAAACAAATACCTGTAACAATCATTGTTAACATTATGTGCTCCCTCTTTATCGACATACAAGGAGGAATGTTATTGTTGATAACAAAAATAGGCCACACTGAGTAAATAGACCTAAGCTCTCTGGATGGATTAACACTGTCAATTTCCAATGAAAGCCTAACATTACGAGGTTCATCTTTGAAATCTGCCCATTTTTCTTCAATTTCCCTAAATTCATAAACATCGGTAGGCATTCTAAGAACACCATCTCCACTTTTGTTACGTGCATGGTAATCCATAAATTGTGCTATGATTTCACACTTGAACAATTGTTGCAAACTTGGAATTATGGGAATATGACGAAGAACCTTTCGAGGCACCCTTTTTGTTACTTGATCGGTTCGATATCTACTAATAAGACATTGCAGGCATTATGTTTCTGAAGCATGTTGTTCATAATATATAATATGATCATTAGGACATGCATCTATAGTTTGATCATCCATTCCAATGTCTTTCATAATGGCATGCAAATCTCGATATGTGCAAGGTAAAATATTTGACAATGGTAACAAAAATTCACCTAACAATCTACAACATAACAAATAACTAGTTAATGTAAAAAATATTAATCGTAAAAATTGCATTCTTATTTTACACATTAATTAACACTAAAAACAAATAGAAAAAAGTCAACATTTATGTATAATATGAGATGAACCATATTACATACCTTAGGATATGTGTCATACAAGTGTTCGACAAATTATTCATAACCTTTAAGTTCACTAGAAACAGTGTAGCAGAGAGAATATTTTCTCTTGATCCTTCATAAAGTTGTTTATTTTCCTTTTCTAAAAGAGGTTCATCATAAATACCATCACTGTCCACATCCTCATCCGGATGAGAAAATAAATCTTGGATCATTCAAGATTTTTCCTATCATATTCTTCCATGGGATCATTAACTTGATTTATCCCATCATCTTCTTCCATGAGATCCTCATTTGCTTGATCATGTTCCTCAACTTGTAAAACATCATTTCTACTACTACTTGGTGCAACATTCTGCAAAACATTAGAGGGGAACTCTAACTTTATAATTACAAACAATCATGCAAAATTAGTGTGTATAAAAAATATTCAAACAATATACACACACACACACACACACATATTCATTCGACGATATTCAAACAATATATATACAGACACACATACGGGACAATATTCATTCGATCCCCCATCAATGTGCCCATATTTCCTACAATGTTTTTTAGTTGTTGCTATTAAAATTCTTACGGGACGTGTAGTGCAACATCTTTTGCAGGGGTAATAACATCTATCATCACCCTTTGCACCCTCTTTACTTGTTTTTCCACCTAAAACATTCTGCGACGTTCTTCCGCACAAAAATACCCTTTCTGAATTGTTGTTGTTATAGCAAGATTGTCACAACATCTCTAATTCGAAAAATATTTATAGATAATTTTTTCGTCGCAAAAGCGACGAACATTGACCAAATCAATGTTGACTTCGTCAAATATTATAATAGTCAATGTTGAATTTATCAAATAGTGTAACGGTCAATGGTTATCGTCGCTCTTGCGACAAAATTTGACCAAATCAATGTTGACTTTGTCAAAGAGTATAACGGTCAATATTGACTTTATCAAATAGTGTAACGATCAATGGTTAGTGTTGCTCTTGCAACAAATCCATAAGTTCATCACAAGAGTGACGATAGTCCACTATCTTCACATTCGTCACAAGAGAGACGATAGTCCACTATTTTCATGTTCATCGCAAGAGCGAAAAACGTATGGATTCATTGATAGAGCGACGAATACGGGATGGATTTATAGTAAAATTGAACTCTTTCTCTTGAATTTTGCAACGAAAGGGTACTTTCGTCGCAAGTAGTCGTCGCAAATTTTTCAATATGTAGTAGTGTTTGTACCCATGCTTAGGCTATGCAGCTGTTAGATCCATCAAAATATGGGATAATCATCTTCCCCAATTTCCGCAAAAGATCATAATTTTTATTTTGTCTCATCTTGGGTTTGTTCCTCTTCCCAAGGTTGCAGTATTCATTGTAAGACATGGTTTTCTGGGATCCTTCTTCTAGCAACTAATACTCCCTAAAGTAGGAGTTCATTTTGTCTGCCCCTTGTTTCTCCAGTGCTCATGTAGGATACTCCTAAAGGAATGGATGCAATAACGGTATGTTTACCTTCCTTCTACCTTTGTGGAAGACATTTTGTTATGGAACATAAGTATTACTCCCTTCAAGAGTCCTACCACCTCTATGGCTAGCCTCTGCATGGTTCTCATTAGTGCCTCCCTAGTTTTGGTTTGCTTGATTGTAAGAAAAGAACTATGTCAGGACTTGTGTTAATTGTTGTTGCCCATTACCTATGCTTTCCAAAAGATATATGGTCTTATATTTAGGATGATCCCCCATAAATCTCTCTACTTATGTAACATCTCTCTCTTGCACGCACTGAGAGAACTTATTCTTTGAGGACACTTGCTTGCAAGTGATTCAGATTATTATACTATTGGGCGTTTGATTATGATTATGAGGCATTATGGATATGATGACATGTTATTTTGTTGTATTGACATAGACAGGTGCTATTGACTCAGTTCTCCTGAGTGTTTGGGACTTTGGACCTCAAGGATGCAAAGGCATCGATGAAACCCTTGGACTCCAAATCGATTCAAGGAGTGGACTATTGGGGTTTGATTGTTGTATATGTGACATATGTACATGTGATTAGATGTTATGATGATCGTTTATTATTGCTGACATGATTTTTTGATGATGCAGGCTGACGATAGCTTGTCAACCAAATTCACATGTGGAGTAGAGGGGTCACGCATGACAACTAGAGATGTTGAGGGAGAGGTGTGAACAGAAGCCCTGACACAGCCTACTAGCACTCTCGTCGTGGCTCAAACTGTAGATTAATGATTGCCTAGCTAGAGAAGACCCGTGATGTCATGAGGGTAGACTGCGACAGTCACTCATGATGATTCTAAGGCATGTACAATAAGGCAGGGGCCTTATTCCTTAGAGGCCCTTAGTCTCCCACAAGATCACTTGGTGGAGTATTGACTCTAGGGGTTTTTGATGTCTACCAAGTCATTCAAGAGGCGAGCGACACCCTTGGAGCACGTAGTGCATCCTGAACGACACGTCACGCAAGAAAAATGGAAAGAGGCGAGTGGCATCCTTGGAGCACGTAGTGCATCCTGAAGGGCACGTCGCACAAGGGAAACAAAATGAGGCGAGTGGAACACTTGGAGCATCTAGTGCATCCTGAAGGGCACATCGCGTTGTTAACTAATAATTGAATAACCTCGATGGCCTTATAATGAATGATGTGATAAGAAATACTTAAAAACAATTTCCCTAATAAAAATGTTGTCCAACCTAGGAAATTAAAATCTAGGTCTAAGTGATACTTGTGGTAATAATAATAATAATAATCTTTAAACATGTGACGAGAAGGGAGTAAGAAATTAATTTAATTTATTAAAACCAAATTACTTGGGGGGATCAATTTTTTTTAAAAAAGGAAATCACTGTTTTTCTACATATCCTATTTAAAATTTATTAATTAAAAAGAAAAAGGGGTAAAAGGTAATTTTTCTACACTTGCTAATTTGAGTTTTAGATAAAAATGGAAAAGAGGGAAACTTAAAATAATTAGGAAACTAAGGGAAAAGGGGGAAACATAAAGAA